>OX388308.1:31151281-31399665 GCA_947579605.1 Athripsodes cinereus | reverse complement strand
GACGCATGTAAGAAACATGCAAGCCGTCCTCTCCCTGTCAACAATAAATCAAGACATTCAGAATTGGCAAACCTCATTACTGAATTTAAAATGTAAAATGTCTTTATTTTTCCGAACACCTGCCTTTTATACGACACTCTAAAATTTACGGAGAAGAGTGGGAGACAAATTCATTACCGGGTGCTCAATTTTTAATAAGTATAATCATTTCTGGGTATTGACACTCGACTTCTTAGGAAGTCCAATCGAAGTGAAATTTCGTCTCATTTAATATTTTTGATTGTTTGTTATGATGTTTATTATTTTTCTGTGTGTACGATATAATGATATGACTCCTTCAATCCATCGCTTTATTTTAATTTAGGTACTTATTACTATTAAATATAATTGTTTTACATCTTTCCCGATAAAACGCCCGTTTTCATGGTATAACCAGAGAATTCCATACAAAACCTAGAACCCTGACTCATTTACAAAAGTGAGGCAAAAAATCTATGATTTTTTGACAGAACGGTTGGCGGAAGCGTGTGGTGTTTCCTACATTTTATGAAGTACTAGCTGTCCCAGCGAACTTCGTACCGCCTAAGAATCAATAAATGATTACATACATACATCTTCTTCTCCCTGTCCTAGTTCAGTCGGGGTCCCATTGCCCTTAGGTATCTCCTCCAGATAACCCCTGCCATCGCTGCTTCCAGGACCTCTGGCCACCCCAAACCAAGCCTTTGAACACACAGGTTCGACACCTGCCCTTGCCAGCTTCTTTTAGAGCGGCCCACCGGTCTTCTGCCCTTTCCCACTGACTTTGTGAATGATTAATATTATTAATCTCTTTACAAACTCCCGTAATTGTCCAAGTGTGTCGTCGTAGGTATAGTGTAAAAAAATAAAATTCATTTGGAACTTTCGCAGTTTAGCGGCCCCACCCGTTGTCTAGTACTTTTTCCATAGAAAATGTAATATTTTCGAAACATGAGGAAATTGTTGCCATATGTAGAATTAATTCATAAGTTCCATATTTTTTTTTACATAGACAATTCACACACATCGAGCTAGTCCCAAACTAAGATATGAATCTTGTATTATGGGTACTATGGATAGGATTTTGGATGTCAAATGGTATGAAAATGTTACAAATGATGCTGTGCGCCGGCGCACCCAGCAGAGACCTGTAATCTCCGTAATACAGGAGAGACGATGGTCCTGGCTGGGACATGTTTTGAGAATGCCTAATTATAGTTGGCCAAGAAGAGCACTGGTCTTCCGTCCGCAGGGGTTCCGTCGGCCCGGGCGTCCCCCCTCTTTCACAATACACCGTTCCTATGACAACGATATCAGAGCGCAAGGAATGTCGTGGAAAGAGGTGACGCAATTGGCACAGAGACGCTCTGAATGGAGGAGGCTGGTTTCTGCCCTGTGTTCCCGAGAGGCGCGGTGAGGGCGATGATGATGATGATGATGATTATGGCCACTAACGCGACGATACACACATAAACAATGCACTATACACACATATATGTAACACTCAGACCCAGGACAATTTGAAAAGGGTCATTCTTCACTTTGCCCTGGCCGGGAATCGAACCCGGGACCTCGTGACTCATAGGCAAGAGCGTTACCTCCGCGCCCCACCGACCGACATGAACAATTAACTTAACTCAGATTTGTTTATAAATTATCTGCTATACGTATTATAATTATGTAGGTACTAATTTTAGGTAGATACCTATTCATTTGAAATTTATAAAAATTCTTTCCATGATTTTTTCAAAATCGAAATATCAGAACCACAGATGTTAAATTGTATGGATTACGATTCTAATTTGAAAATGTATAGAAAAATTATTCTTTAAATAGGCCAAACTATAAAAAAACTTCATCGATGATTTTGTATATTCTCCATATTGCATTATTTATTGAAATTAAAAATGTATGGCGTAAATAATTTTCTTCCTATTTTTTCTTACCGTGAATTTGTAAGATGTTTTAATAGCCTATAGTTTATTCCGGGCGGAGAAGACTCCAACAAATCAGAGATCATTCAAATCGGTACGGCCATTCTTGAGTTATAAGTGTTGAAACACACACTACTTCCTTTTATAGGTATATAAGATTTCTCGCATTTTTATAAAAATATATCATTTTTACTTTTATAAAAACGTAATTGGACAATTTTTGAAATTCTTGTCAACGTTTTAAGCCGATATACCGTGATCGCATAGTTCTTTACAGTAGTAGTAAAATAGTAAGTAATATTATAACTTACCATATTCAATAATATTATGTATCGGAGAATTTACCGGTTCACAAATCAAGGATATTTACGTTTCGCAAGGAAAAATATAATTCATTGCGATCCCGAAATCAACAACCGGAAATTCAAATACATTATAATGACCAAAAGTTTCGTAATCAATACCACACGTATCAATATCCAGCACGTATACGATATTTATTTTGAAGATATTGGCGGACTTTGAGATGTGGTGCTACATACGCATGCTGGAGATCCATTGGTCGGAACATGTGGAAAACTTAAGAGTTGTTAACCAGTGTAGGCGAAAAAAAGCAACTCCTTAATAGAATCAGCCAACAACGAGCTAACTGGATTGGCCACAATATTAGACACCCAGGACTGTTTATCACCATCGCGGAGGGTATGACCGAAGGCAGAAATGGTAGAGGGCGACCAAGAGACGCTTAGGTATATGGACCAACTGAAGAAGGACATGAACTGTGGCACTTACTTGGAACTAGAGAGAGTAGCTGAAAATAGGGAGGAATGGAGAAGAAAATCAAAACTCGTTACAGACCAATCCAATGGATTGTAACTTGTAACTCACTTTATATGCGAAATATATAGTAGAAAAATCTTTATAGTAGAAATATAATAGAAATATAAACAGACATTTTACATCTTAAATTCAGCGATGAGGTTTGCCACCCATCCTGAATGTGTTGATTTTATATTGGCACGGAGAGGACAGCTTGCATGTTTATTATATGCGGTTGGTCTGCTGGCTACCCCACTTGTGTGATGTGCTGTGACGGTATAGTAGTCGTAGTAGTACTAGTCATAATATTGAATAGGTATTGTTTTCTTATCGGTGATAAATTCATCACCAATAAAATAAATATGTGAACATTACTAATAAATTGTTACAAAGTGAAATAAAATATTATACCTAGGTAGGTACCTAGCGATGTATTTAAGTGATAATAGTTGCGATAAAAAAATATACCTATCATGATCAATGAAGATTTAATGAATTATGACTGCATGTTCAACAACATTCTACAGTAGTTAGCGAAAAATATTAAAGGAATTAAACGTAGGTACAAATTACATTGTTTTTGTACGTAGCATTGATCATCATGGCAGTTTAAGGATGAATCTTTATAATTCATATACCTACCTACCAATACAATTAATAATAATATTCGCGCATATCAGGACAATGAAGCACAAATCCGAGTAATGTCTTTCTCTTTCTAGCATCATCGGCAACGTCGCATGATCAAGTAACTTAGGCAAATTATATGGATTAGGTATTGTATGTTAACCGTCGTGATTTTTTTTTGAAGCATACCAATATTATATGGAATATAAACTTACCTGAGAATATTAAAATAAAAATAAAAACGACATTAGTTTCCTATATCATGTGAGCTGCTATATATTCCAGGGTATAGAATGTACAAGGTTTGTTCGTTAGTCGTGTGTGATGCGTTAAGTGCTCCGAGCTATAAATATATATATATATATATATATATATATATATATATATATATATATATATATATATAGAGTAGATTTAATGAGGATAGACGCGCAGTGGAGCATTATGAATGAAGTAGATTTTTCACAGTGCGGCAAGTGCTCAGCTACTGGAGTCGTTTGTATCTAGATGTACCTTGCAGTAACAACGTAACTACCGACAGACTCAGATTTGTGTTCATTATGCAAAACGTCTTACCCTCTGCATTGAAGCTGTGTTTGGTTATAAACATTCTACTATATAATAATATAATACCTAGTAAGCTACGTGAATTACAAGAATATAGTTTCACACTCTGAGCATATTCACCCGGTTACCTAGTAATCGTAGCAAAATCATAAATGCTACGAAAGTAAATTTATTGGAGCATTGTAGTTCATTATACAAAGTACAGTCGATTCCGCTTAATTAGGATAGCCGCTTATTTGGGAAAAATCTCAAAGAACAGAAATCTAACCAAGAAACAAATAGTATATTTATATGTTTAATTGGGACAACATTCCGCTTAATTGGGACAGTAAATTTAAGATCACAGTACATATTATGTTACACATATTCTCAAGAAAAAATATGTACCTACAAAGAAATGTTACAAAAACAAAAGACAGACTACACTTGACTCATTTTAAATTGTATTTACCTATTTCACTTATTTTAGAGGCATTAACTATGTAACAATTACGAGAAATTTTAAATAAAATATTTAAACTTGAATCACTATGTTTATTTGTTACATTAATTGTATGTATTAATTGTATTTACCTACCCTTTTATTATTTTAATTAGGAATTTCATTTTTTCTTAAAAGTTTAGATTACATATTTGTAATTTATATGATAATTTATATTACCTATATGTAATTTACAGTTCCCAATAGTTTGTGAAATAAAATTATTCAAAAAAAATATGCATTGTTTAATTTAATGAGTGTATTACTGGTTAATGGCATTAGTTGCCAAAACCAAATAAATGAATAAAAGATAATGTGAAATTCGCTTAATTGGGACAGCCGCTTAATTGAGATAAAATGCCCAAGTCCCGATGTGTCCCAATTAAGCGGAATCGACTGTATTACATTATTATGCAATAAAATTGATTACTGTTAAGTTTAGGACTCAGCAAATCATTGGCCTCCCACTCTAAACTATAATTTTTCGAGGATACTGTAAAAGGCAAGTGTTCGAAAAAATAAAGACATTTTACATGTCAAATACAACGATCAACCAAACCAACCATCCCAAAGGCCTTAATCTTTTATCGGTACGCACAGGACGGCTTGCATGATTATTACATGCAGCTGGTCTCCTGGATACCCCACATGTGGGACAAGCTGTCATGGTGTAGTAGTGGTAACATTAATTTTTTTTTTTAATAAAAACTTTTATTAATTAAAAATATGTTAACAAAGTCTATATTATTTGCCTAATCCCTTATGGGGATTTTGGACTGTGATCTTAAATATCTTACATTACAATAATAAAATTAAACAATCAAAAAATAAATATTGTACATAATATTATGTTTATACCTATAATAAACTATCCGCCCCACAAAGTCCAGAACAACCCGTGAACAACAATTAAAAATTCAAGATATATAAGTATTCCTTAAATATAAAGTTCTAACCAAAGACTTGCGTCATTGGTCCTAACAAATAAAGTTTTCGGTGACTACCCCATTCAAATACTTTGAACAGATAAGTATACCTACATATAATGCACAATGTACTTTATGTAAGCTAACAATAAGTTAGACACGTGTTTTCTGTCAACTCCATAATTATAATTCCCGTATCAGATTTATTCATTGTAAATTATTTGAGAAAAAAATAACGATACCTTTGCTAATTCTGAGACAACGATGAATGGAAAGGAGTAAGTAAAAACTTTAATAAGTTACAGAACGCCCAAATAAAAATAAAACGGAGTTATATTTGGAGTTTTCAAAAATTTCATTCAATTTGGCAATTATTTTAATTCTCATTCTTCAAAATATAAAAATAATAATAATGAAAAAACGACAATAATGAAAAGCGATCTAATTTAAAAATACTACAAACAGGGGTTGGGAGCAGATGCGGTTTTGCCATATTTGATTTGCTGTTTTATTTTACAAAATAAAAGTTATATTTGGAGTTTTCAAAAATTTCATTCAATTTGGCAATTATTTTAATTCTCATTCTTCAAAATATAAAAATAATAATAATGAAAAAACGACAATAATGAAAAGCGATCTAATTTAAAAATACTACAAACAGGGGTTGGGAGCAGATGCGGTTTTGCCATATTTGATTTGCTGTTTTATTTTACAAAATAAATGTAAGTATGCAACATAATACATATTAAAATTATTTACGTGAGTCACTACATGAAGCTGAAGATGTACATGATTTTGCAATTGTGTAATAATATTATTGTCAATTATACATGCAATATCTGATATATTATCCTGAAAGTTTAATTTTAATAGCTAGTAGATTTGTCTCTATAAGGAGAATGTTTAGATTTAATTTTTTATCTAATAGTATATGCATTGTTATATTTTTTTTTATGTTCGATAAAATAAATTAGCAAATAATTAAATCAACGATTTTCCCTATGAAAGGTAGATACTTACATATTGATAATTTTAAATGGAATGTTACAATTTTGATAATTGCAGATTAGTTTTGATTTACTATAATTGATTTTTTTGTTAATTGATTATAAATGTTTTTTTTTTTATTTTGTATTTTATATACGCATGTAAACGCTTTAATATGTTTTTTTCTTGCTGTTAATTATGTCGGATCGGGTACACGGTCTACTAGAACCGAAGTGAGCTTTGCCCATCACTAGTAATTTAATTAACAAGTAGCATGACGTAGTCAGTGATATGTTATACCTAGATTTGCAATATGAATCTCAAACATGTACCATCAATAAAATCTCGTTGCAGTCCTTGGTGCCGCAATTTTTAGTTTGAAAAAAAGCGACACACATATAAATTGTTTGTAGATAACAAGAGATAGACAATATGAGAATGGGGATTATAACGGATGACAAAGGCCGGTAGATAGAGATGAATATATACATAAGAAAAGAGATGAATATATATTACTCAGGTATTGTACCTCGACGGGTGGGTACACATTTTTAGAGAATATTTGTATGACATTGCGAATCTAGTTGTAACATATCACTGGACGTAGTATGGGTGGCTCTGATTGGGTAGTGGCCCTGTGCTCGGTCTGAAAAATAACATGGTGATTGTGTTTTTTATCTATTGATGTTTTTTGAGATAACTTTATTTATTGGTTTTTTAAATGGTGCTTGAAATATTGTGTAGTGTTTTTACAGAATATTGTAAGTTATTTTTTTTATTAATAGGTTATATTCGTATGGTTGTTGTTTTAGATTCTTGGATTCATATTTGTTTATGATTGTTATATGTATGTTGTCCACTGTCCAGCAATTAGGTTTCACAACTGTCAAGCTGGCAGTGGTATATTTTATTCAAATAAAATAAAATAAAAATAAAAATTTACTTTAGGATTAACACCCAAATATTTAGATGGATATAAATAAGTTGGTCAGTTTTGTCGGAATATTTATTGTTAGGGATTAATGTGATTTGTATTCTTTAGTATTTAATGTATGTTTGTATTTTTAAGGTTGTTTTTATGCAATGTATGGAATATTTTTTGTATAATTCTGCAGTTTTTCTATCAACTTTATTATTACGCAATAGGCTCTCATGCCGTAAAATGTATTACTATATAAATAAATATTGCTTGCAATCCAAAGAAGGAAAGCAAATAAAGCCAAATACAGTACCTATACAATTTCAATACAACACATTTGCATTCACGTGAATAATTAAATATTATGTAGGTATAATGACTAACGTATTATATACGCATTCACACTCATATATATATATATATATACATTTCCATTTCATCATCTCCACGGTCAATTTGTTAATGAATGAATATTTCACGGTCACCAATACACTAAAACATCAGACATATAATAATAATAACATTAACATCTACCTATATGTATAAAGGAGGAAGTTGGTGAGTATTTACATACTTTGGAATCACAATTCGAATCGGACATTGGCTGAATGTTGCTAACATACCGATGCCCGAAATATAATTAAGAACTAATTTATTGTATCTACTTTTTATGTGTCCAGTCCAGAACGCAGTGGTTCTTAACATTTTTTCTCCAATTCCTCACTTTTCAGTAAGCCAACTCTCTGTTCCCCACCACAGCATCAGTCTTTAAAAAATTCAATTCTAACCTCGTATACGTTTTGCCTTTTTGTGACATTTTACAGCCTTTAACATTAGCCTTTCATGGAACAAATGCACGAAATTCCCCACCTGGAAACTCCGCCATTCAGTGGAGAATTCTCCACAGGTTAAGAACCACTGTCCTAACGCAAGAAAGGAAAGCAAATATTATTTATCTTCGCATATGCACAACACATCATAAATAAACAAAAAGACACAGAGGGAGCGACTTAAATGGAAACTGAATCTCAAAATGAACTATAAAAGCATACACGCAGTTTATTTCTCACAAATAGGGCAAAACAAATCTTGGTTTAAAGAAAGGGCTTTTAACGTCGCTGATCCCGTCAGCTGTAGTAAGACTATTGGAGAACATTTGAATAAATCAATCAGTAACATAACAATTCATGAGCAAACCCTACGAAAAAATTATCCATAATCATCATCGTAAAATTATATTTCGGTGTTTGGCAGTCAGTCGGGCTAGGATCAGCGCATCGGGATTTGATAAATAAAATTTCGTACTCTTGCGATCCAAAACACGGAAGCGTGATACCTTGAACCGATTATTACAATATACATCTACCCACATAATATATATGCACATACAAAGTTGTGTACATACATACATATGTATATGTATAAGTGTCTAATAATAATAATAACAACTGTAAAGCACGCGACCTCTACTCATCGTCATAATATTATTACTATTAGTATAATTATATTACTGAGCATCTAGATTCTCTATATAAACTCTCTGATCGCATTAGACACACGGAGATACGTAGAAGATCGGGAGTTACCGGTGTTGTCGAAAGAGTTGCAAGGTTGCAGTGGTCATGGGCAGGGCATGTTGCTAGACTTAAAGATCAAAGATGGACAAAAAGGGTAGTGGAGTGAAGACCTCGTGAAGATAAAAGAAGTAGAGGAAGACTGGTTGCAGAAAGCTCAAGACAGAGATTCCTGGAGACATATGGGGGAGGCTTATGTTCAGCAGTGAACAAGAATAGCTGCATAAATGGGTAAGATTTTCTAGTAATCGGATGATACTCAATATTAAATAACGTATGAAGTGGAATTCAATGATAAAAGAACATTACTCCTATTATTGTCAACATCAACAACAACAACAACATAATCATCGATGACTTGAAGCACAGAAGAAGACACATGTCCACATTTGACAGTTAATAAAAACGAGTTTTGAATGATAGAGATTCTAAATTAATTGACTTTTAAATTAATTTAGACTTTATCCTTGATGGACATGTGCTTTTTAAGAAACAAGAAAGTCGATATTAAATGCATTCTCAATTATTTTATGTGACATATTGTTACATCTGTGTGATAATCTAAGAACGTGTGGTACTTGGTTTTTGTTAAATATTTCGATACTTACTTTACTTTTCGTATGGCCCGGTGTTGATGAATCTTAACCCATGTGGGCCGCGTCGTGTCCTCTACAGTCTTGGCTCTAGTGTCGAGAGCCAGCTCACCGCCTCCGGTCCCGCTTCGTGGATGTCCCGCAGATCCCCGCTAATTTTTTTGAGATGGCAGTCCTGCACTATGTGTCTCACACTCTGCACATCTCCACATTCACAATCAGAGGAATCTCTTTTTCCCCACCTCCAGAGCAAGTAGTTACAGCATCCATGTTCTGTCCTCACTCTATTTTGCTGTACCCAAACCCATCTCGGCAGATCAAAACCAGGTACTTGGATTGTAATGATAATAATACAATATTATTTCGATAATGATACAATATTGGTAACTAGGACATAGAAGACGTTGCAACAAACCTTGTACATAATATTAACTCATTTTACCTTAATAATGGACGTGTCTTGTGTATTTTAAACCACAGATATAGTATCCAATGGAACAATCTTCTCACCGAGTCAACGAGAAGGATGTCCTACATGCTTATTACACGCAGTTAGTTTGCATGAGTTAGACTCACGCTTGTTACGGTGCCCACTGATGCAGACCACCTGCGACGAGAATGATAATTATGTAGATGACCAACGATAAGGCGATATAATATTATGTCGCTGATGCATACTGGAGTGGTAACATCTAAAGCCCGGACTCGTATTGACGATACAAATATTTCTTTTTTCAGAAAATTTTTCTACTCGTTGTATGAAAAGTGTTTTTTTTTACATCATTACAAGATTTGCTGTTTTTTCAAGCCGAGATTACAGTAGTGTGCGAATTAATGTGAACATGACTTAATTAAAACATTTTCCGTGTTTGCAACACTACACAATCACGATATGTCGGCTATTTTGAATTTTGTGTATCTACTTCAGTCGTGTAGAGTATTAGCTGTCGTTTGGTTGTGAGTTTGGTGCAGTTAAAGCGATTTTGAAGGTTTTTTAAAGCAATTTCTACCTACGGTCTGTTTTGTCAAGATTTTATTAGTGATTTTTTGAAGTTTGTGTAATGGATATCACTCCACGAAAACGGGAAAAGATTATCACTTTATGTGAGCATACTTCAATGAGTCAAAGGAAGATTGCCGAACAGTGTGGGGTTAGTCTGGGTGCTGTCAATAAAATTATTAAACAGAAAAGGGAAACTGGGTCTGTTAATGTGAAAAGAGTTGGAAAATGTGGGAGAAAAAGAAAAACTTCAGCAAGGGATGAAGCATATTTAATCAGAAAAAGTAAACTGAACCCTAGGATGACGAGTTTTGATCTGCAGCAAGATTTGGAGGCCAACGGAGTGAAAATTCATGACTCCACAGTAAGGAAACGACTCATTGAATCTGGAAGAAAGGCTATAAGACCACAAAAGAAACAGTTGTTGACAGCAGATATGATGAAAAAAAGATATATTTGGGCTAAAAAGTATGCTGATTGGACGGAAGACCAATGGAAAAATGTTTTGTTTTCTGATGAAACTCACTTTTTGGTCCAAGGAGAGCGCTCACGTTATGTAAGAAAGAGTTCAAATGAAAAAATCACTTCTGCTCACATAGAACAAACGGTAAAACATCCACAAAAAGTTATGTTTTGGGGCTGCTTTTCTTTTTATGGTCCAGGATCGTTAGTGCCTGTTGTTGGGATGATGAACTCTGACAAATATAAAGAGTTATTAGAACAAAAATTAAATGGGGAATTGGGAAAAATTAATTCTAATGATAAATTATGGTTTCAACAAGATTCAGCACCTTGCCACAAATCCAAAAAGATGATTAAATATTTTGAAGAAAATAAAATAAATGTGTTGGATTGGCCAGGAAATTCACCTGACTTAAATCCAATCGAAAATTTATGGGCGATTTGCAAACAACGGGTTCGAAAAATGGACTGTACAACTAAAAGGAAGATGATAGAAGCGGTAATTCAAGTGTGGTTTCGTGACGAGAAAATTAAAGAAAATTGTAAAAAATTAGTTGAATCGATGCCAAAAAGACTTCAGGACGTAATAAAAGCTAAAGGAGGACATACATCCTATTAAAATAAAAAAATAGTAATAAGAAAAAACTGTTCTTTAAATTAAAATCTCATCTTATATAAAAAATGATTATTTTTGTGTTTTGTATACCCATGTTCACATTAATTCGCACACTACTGTAGGTGTCTAGAGACGTGCTGTTAGGCGTTCAAAGGGCGCGACCGGAGAGACGTCAGCGCCTATATAAACAATGTTGAATACAATATATAAAAGACAAAAAAAAGACTTTTTCATTCAGAGCAATTCAGAATTCTGTACAGAGCGGAAATATTTGTGAACGCAACAAGCTCACTAATTATTTCATAAGATATATACATCAGTGATGTTATAGGCACAACAATTAAGCAAATTTGCCTTCCATAAAGTCATACCGAATACGTTATCAGTTCAAATAACTGGTGTCATAATGAAATCATCGACAGGAGTCAGACGGCATTATTCTACCACAATACAAACCAATTAGATATACGAGGTCTGTTCAAAAAGTATCGCGAATTTTGAATTTCCGCGGGCTACGTATATTTGATTTTTTTGTAGCGTTATGTTGGTACTCATGTCCCTTACTAATGCTGACAAGGTCAGCCATTTTTAACGTTTGGTTAATTTTTGACAGCTGTTTTGATTGGATGTGTTTTGGCTCGTCTTCGATTTTTGCCTATTCCAAAAAATGGATCTATTCCAATGAATGGAGCAATGGTTTCCACGTCATAACCATAAAACCATGATTCGTCACCAGTTATGATCCACTGGAGCACATTTGGGTCGTCACGGACCGAGTCCAACATCTCCTGAGCAATGTTAACGCGATACTGTTTTTGGTCGAAAGTGAACAATTTTGGCACAAATTTCGCGGCGACCCGACTCATGACCAAATCATAGGTTAAAATCGAATGGCACGAGCCAGTCGATATGTTTAGGTCCTCAGCAACTTCTCTAATGGTGATTCGACGATTGGCTTAATCTATTTTCTTCACTTTATCAATGTTTTTGTCTGTTGTTGATGTGCTCGGGCGCGTCCGGCACGATCTGCGTCGATCACATCTTCTCGGCTCTCTGAGAACATTTTGTACCACCAATAAACGTTGCTTTGGTCCAAGGTAGCCTCACCATATGCCACAGTCAACATTCGGAATGCATCTGCGCACTTTATTTTGTTTTGTCACACAAAAATTGATACAGATTCTTTGATCCATTTTTTTTGAATAGGCAAAAATCGAAGACGAGCCAAAACATATCCAAGCAAAACAGCTGTCAAAAATTAACTAAAGATTCAAAATGGTCGACCTTGTCAGCATAAATAAGAGACATAATTACCAATATAACGCTACAAAAAAATAAAAAATCAGATATACGTAGCCCACGGAAATTCAAAATTCGCGATACTTTTTGAACAGAGTAGTATATTATTGTTTATGTAGATTCTAGATCGTAATACGATATAATATCATTGCATTCCAATTAACATCACTAGACACTGGAATATTGTAATAATAATTTATTATCTATATAGTTAATTATACACATAAACATTATATTCGCACATTCCTCCAAGCAACTGCATACCGACACGGACCCATTTCCTACAAAACGAATAATAATATCAGGTCTGTAGATGTGGGCGTCAAACTCGACTCAGTGTGACGTTTAGAAAAGGTAGGAGATTTTTTTTATGAACATTAAAACATCGGTACCTACCTCTATATTCGGCGAGTAGTTCTGCACGAAACTAGTTTTGGTTAGTTGCTAAATGCAATAACCCAATAGGATGCTACGTATAATATCTACTACTACTACTACTAATATACCATCACTATCTTAAGCAAAATCAATTTTATATTGCCTACTCTTTCCTTTTTATCTTCACAAAACCAATAAATACCATTGCAGGCTCTAGAAATCCAATACATACATACATAGAATGTGTGACATTTATAACACAAACTTTTCACAATGTAAATTAATGAGACCACAAGTCATAAATTCAAAAAGCAGAATGGTTGGGGGTCTTATTTTCGGTTCTGGCGCTGTTTTTTAGTGGTTTAGATTGAGTGTCTGATTGTTTCCAATAACTCTATTTTTTAGTTTGTATTGAATTTGTTTTAAGTTATAATTTCTTATGAGAAAAATGTTTGTTATAAGATTTTTTTATTGCATAAATTATAATAGATGCCTAAATGAGATTGAATGCGTGTATCTATAGACGTCGTGTTTATGGTTTGGATGCTTGAATAATTGTGCGAATTAATCTGATTTATACCTAACAACCAACCATTTCATTACTGGTAAATTTTCAAACTAAACATGTCCTTTATCACATCCTAAAAACAAGTCAAAGACTTAGAGAAGAGTGAGAGGTTTATTATTTACAAGGGACTCCTTGGACTTTAGTACGATTCTGAAAAAGGCTGTGTCAGCATTTTGCTAAAATAAAAAAAATGTACAAATAAAATTGTGAAGACACTAGAAAACGAAATACACATGTAAATAACGATGCGAACTTTTGTAAACATTAGCTTGCATGAAAAGCATGAACAAAAAATAAATTTGATTATTACTACTCAAAAATACACAATCACTGAGAATTATTTCAAGTGAAATAAAATAAATCGTGACCGAGGCATTAAAGCATCCGCTGCAACAACAATCATTATACGAAACGAATCAATAAAAATGAAAACGATTGACTACAGTATTGATCCAAAAACTTACAACACTTTTTGACGGAGTGCCTTCCTTTGATGGAAATATCTATTATAGGACGTGAAAGACATTAAATCCCTCCGTAAAAGTGGATGTTCACTCTGATATCGTTGTCATAATATGGTGTATTGTCTTCAGTGCACTTTTTGGTCATCTACCACTGAACATTTTAATAACATGACCCAACCAGGACCCCCATCTCTTTCGACCTTAGCAATGTGCGTTGACGCACAGTGTCAGGATTCACTGTCATATAGAATGATTGCGATAATACCGGCATTGAACATTCGGCATTTATCGTCCTAACGCCCTCCAAATTCTGTTCACGTTATTAAAGGTTGCTAAAAAAAAACAAAATTATTCGACTCACAACCAACTCATCCTTGATGATATCCGTTTAACGAGCATTGTTAAAAACACACGTTAACGGAATCTAATACAGTTCGTTATGGATAAATCAGGAGAAACAAGTAGTCGACGCTGAAGACAATGGGAATACTACCACAAAGATATAGTCAACTCATACGTAGTACATACGACATACTCGTGTATATTATTATCATTTCGGTATTATTTCCGTAAGGGGTGACATCTTGCGACCACAAACACCGTTCCCACGAACATCCGATTCACAATCAAAACAACACAAGATGAGACTCAATAATGTAAAAATCATGTTACATTATCTATGAAATTACACAAACAAGTTAAGAACAGCGATTTTTAAATAAACATAATAAAATAAGATTGATAAAAATATTTCTTAATATAATTTTACTGGTGATAGCAGTTTCGAGTAACCGACGAAATTATCTGGTATTCAGAAGGCCGACACATTTCCAATCAAAGAAAATATAAATGCAAGTAGGCATACACCTAGCAAAGACGATAATATTATTATTTATCCATCTATACTTGTGATGTAACGAATGTGTGATTTTGGATATTCGCGAATGCGAACATTTGTTGCCGACATTCGCGAATGCGAATATTAACTTGCTTAAATTTCTAAAATTGCTCAAATATAGAAATTTCTACCACCCCCCCGTCGCCGATTTTTCGCGAATGCGAATATTCGTTACATCACTAATCTATACACTTATCTACATCCTCTATAAATGTGACGAACTCGTTTGCAATCGAAGTCACATCCTCGGTGGGCCACTGCTGGACTCTTGAGAAGGTGAGGCTTCTCGCATCAAGACAAATCGTGGTTTATGTAGGTCTTGAGAGTGAAATATGACACAGAAGGATATCACAATAGATCTAATATGGTCGCGGTGAGACAAGGGATGCAAGGTCGCTTCACCTTAATTTGAAAAAAAATCTATACACCTTCACGTCGTGTGCCAGGTGGGATAGACGTAGAGAACAGGACGCCATGTTGATCTATCCTTAAATACTTCTTTTGCTTCCTTCAAATTCATCGTTATTGGCATATAAAATCTACACAGTTAGTTATGTTCTGTATGTATTAGATTTAGATATATGTATGTACAATATAATACAGTATGCTGTGCAAGTCACACGTAAATAAGCCTGAAGCAATGGCACATAATATTATGTTTGGTAATGTAAGTAATACGACGAATTATTATTATCCGTTGGAAGACATTGTGGCCCGGCCTGATAGTAAGCGAGTTTTATTCTTTATAATACGATCGCTGTCAGGTGACCATTGTTAGGGTTTGACTTTTTAGAGCTAATCAGATTTTTAGCAGGATTCTGATCATAGCTTAAGCTTTGTTTTATTTAAGGCTAATCAGGATTCCGATTACAGCGAAATTCTATTTTTCTTGCTCTAAGTAGGTACGAGAATGTTATTTACATTGCTATATTTGTACAATAATTAATAAACAAATACATTTGTGAGGAGAGCTTTGGTGTAGGTATTTTGCACATCAAAGATATTTAAATTCGTTTAGTTTTTTATTTCAAATAAGCGTAGCAAGTTTTAGCAGTTTTTCGTCACGAATCTAGCAGGATTTTCAATTTTTAAATCTGGTCACCCTATACTTGTACAGTATAGACCATAAAATTTAATATAGAATGGAGTTTGTATCAGCTCGTTGCCTGCTGAGCTAAATGCTGAGTGTAGAGAAGAGGAGACAAAGAGAAACCCGGTTGTTGACCCGCGCACACGGTGCCGCCATCGTACATTCTCCGCTGCTCAACAAGGAGGCACCTCACCAAAGTGGACAATCGGAAAGCACACCGTGTGAGGCTACGCCAGAGGTAAGTTCAGACCCTCCGAGTTGAGGGGGAGGCGCTGTTGCGACACGTCGACGTTCATGGGATTCGGTTTGATACGAGAGGCAACCGGCATCAACAACACCAAGTTTCTAATCGACTCGCAGCACGTTTGTAACAAAGAAACGACAATATAATACGATATGTTGTATTATAGTAGTATAGAATGTATTATAAATCGCATATTACAATGTAGTTTGTTGTATGGTGTTTAAGTATTTTGAAACTGTAGACCGGAGCCCACATGAAATGCCAAAGTATCACAGAGCATATACGTACGTATTTATGATAACATTAATGTATAATATCCCACAGCAACATACATACACATACTACACATTGTAACAACAATTAAAAATTAATAACTCGTGTTATTATTATGATTATCATCTTATGCATTGCATATTACAATCATCACAATACAATATTCACTGTGTTGCCTGTTGAAATCGTTAAGGTTTATATTTCGTCACACAAATGTTGCCAGTTTTGCACCTACTAAAATATTCTGCAACGTAAATGAGACAGAGACAGGCAGCAATGAAAAGTTATGACCATATTTTATAATAAAAAAAATCAGCACTAAAATATTTTACGGCTAAACGGAAATCTGATAAAAAATAATTTGATTGAAAAATGAAGGCATATTGAGGACAATTCAAAAAATAATCGATAACCATACGTATACCTGTTTACGTATGTCATTAAATCCAGGGAAAATTATAAAAAATATTTAAATTAATGGAACTTTAGATTATGTGACTCTGATGTTCAAAAAACATCTTCAAAAAGGTGAAGGGACCAGACGTGGCACCACGAAAAGAAAAACCAGGCCGTCTCGTTTGCGGTTTACCATGCAAAACCAGCTTCCGGTGATTTGAAAATGTACAAATGATCAAACAGAGACATGAGTTCTGAGCTGAAATCGGCACGTCAGTCGTGCTTTAGACGTAAAGCAGAATGCAAAAGATTTTCAAGCAACTGTGAAATGAATTAACATTATTAACATAATTACAATACAAATGCACGAGCGTTTTTAGAAGACGTTAATTTATTTTAGCTCAGCATGAACACTGTATAGAAATTAGTTGAAACGAGAAAAACTTTAGACATGTAAGTCAACAAAATAGGTATTATTGAAACAGTGCATATATTATAGTTGTGTATATAAATCCATTGGTCGGAACACGTCGAAAACGAAGAGGTGTTAATTAGAATAGGCGAAATAAGGCAAAAAAAAAAAGAATTAGTCAACAACGAGATTGACCACAATATCAGGCACCTAGGCCTGCTCATCACCATCGCGGAGAGTAGGACCAGAGGCAGAAATGGTAGAGGCCGACCAAGAGACACCTATGTGGACCAACTGTAGGACATAAACTGTGGCACATACGTAGAACTAAAGAGACTAGCTGAAAATACGGAGAAATGAAGAAGAAAATCCAAACTCGTTGCAGACCAATCCAATGGATTGTAACTCTACATATTATATAAACTGTGCAGTCGTGGTTGTATTATGTGACGATTCAACAAACAAAATAAAATAAAATACACATAATATAGTTATGTACAATCGGGCGGTCACTTACGCATTGTTTCGTTATTTATTTGATTTCTGCTGCTGCTCTCCGCAATGTGTAACGGTAATATTTGTAGGTATGTATATTATTCATACGACGCACACATTATACATGTAATATATATATATAACTACTCAGTCATAATGTTATTCTATATAATATTATAGTCAGTCAGTTGTTACCTGCATATATATTATATTATGTGTGTTGTGTGAATCATATGTGATGCGAGATCAACTCCTATATCGGGCAAGTAGTCACATTAAAATAATATTATAATAATATGTGGACCACAGTCGTGTGAATGAGATTCCCATCTCTCTTCTCGCGCTAACTTTGTAAGTATATTGTAAATGTATGTATAAGTCTTGATGTGTAAATCAGACAAAATTATAATAACAAAACCTTTATCGTAAACAAATTCATATAGTGCCTATTATACTACACGACATTTGGCCAAACATTTTCATTCAACTTAATACGTACACACTGCGAAATAAATTCCCCATAAATTTGCATATATTTTTTTTAATAAAATGATGTGTCTGGGTTTTTGTCATAAATCCAAATACAACCTTAATCATTTTTCACAGTAAGCTAAAAGTTTCTGTCGCGAAAGAGGAATTCACCGGCACCTGGGATAGAATCGCGCACTTTTTGTGTATTCGGCTGAGACTCTAGCTCCAGGCTACCGACGAACTCATAACTATATCTAACCTCTAATTTGGTTCTGATTTTCGCGAGTCCTAGAAATCACAATCACTCTCACATGCCCTCACTCTTTCTTATCCTTTTCAACATGACTGAGAATGATGACAGCGGCGATAGACCTTCTGGATAACATCTCTCCACTTGTGTCCGTACTAAGCCATTCGTAGATCGTCCGCAACAGAAAATTACATTGTTTTTAGATTTGCGTAGATACTTTCTCCACAAACCCCATCATTTCTTATGATTTTATTACAAATGTTAAAATGCTTTGAATCAAGAAATATGCATATAGAGAGAGCTTTAGAAGAAGGTTGAAGAAGAGCTTTTTTGCTGGAAGTTTCAGGTGATGAATGCTGTATAAGGCGTTCTTGAAGTCATGTTATGATTCAACGGCGCTTTACAAATTGTCCATATTATATATATATACATTAAGTACAAGTTCTTTTGAGTCTACCTTTTCCTCCAGTGTTTTATCCTGTCTCAAAGATATCTTACAAATAACTTAACGGTATAGCCTTCTTCCGGCGTACGGAGGAGCGCGATGAATCTCAATACCGTTTAATTATTAATTGCTCACGATAAACACACCGCACAACATAGTGAATGATTTATAATAATACTAATAAACAAACGTTGCTATCACTATTATATAATGATTATAATAGCTAGAATTTATTCGTATCAAGGTCAGTCTCGGCGATTTGCAATATGCCTACAATCGTTATCATAACAACTATCTCATTACCACGTGAAATAATTCTGTATCAAAACAAAACAATAATAAATACGAAATACATTGTGATAAGCAAGTATTTCAAACAATTCTACAATATAATCTATCTCCACATTATACTAATACAGATATACATAATATTATAGTGTACATTAGTATGAATTCACGACCGCTAGATGTACAAAGTAAGTATGTGTTTGTTATTATTATTATGATGTACTATGTACAATATTACTTGCGAAGGTCGTTTTGCCGGCCGCTATCGCGATGACGGAGTATGTCCGCCTGCCATCATAGAAATGGATAATGCATATATTATACAAACACACATTGTACTTGATAATAAGCGAGTAATAATTACTCACAAAGTGCTGCTACGATTACATAATACCAGTGCAATGCCTGACTATCTACGACAAGTTAGTTACGACAAGTAGACAATCTTTCTTGTCTAAATTAATAATATATATAGTTTTTCCTTTTGAGAGATATTGAACATTTAAATTAAGTCTAAAAGATTCCTAGGAGGTTGTTTTGGCTGGTCGGTCCTGTATATTGTTTCACTAAGAGCCGCCTGTGAGGATTTTTGTTGGATTGCCTGCGGAGTCTTCGACATACAGATTTCAAGGTATCATCACTATTCAAAAAATATATTTACAATAAAATAAAAATAAAAAAAACAACGAGTGTCCTTCACGACCGAAACGCAAAATTGATTATGTATATGAACACAATATAAATTAACAGCGATGTTTGTTGTAAATAGGAACATGAAAATGGTCATTCTTCATTTTGCGCTGGCCGGGAATTGAATCCGGGACTTCGTGACTCAAAGGCAAGAGCGTTACCTCAGAACCATACCAACCGATAATTATTTATTTATTATTCAACAGTAAGTTAATTTTATAAATGCGTCTGCAATAAGAGACTCGAGAGATATATACCTAAGACGTGCTTAAGTTCTTTTAGAACCAACGCTTGTTTTTTAACTGACTGATTGATATGAAACTATTTTGGCCGCACGATTTGTTACCAATTTATCCTTGGAATTTTTAACCATAGGTTTCTCAGTGAAGATGCAAAAGACACGTCGTTAGATATCGAAAGACTTTGTAAGAACACACTCTATATATTTACGAAGTGAATGAAACATACAGGTGTCAGTGCGTATACATAATAATAATAGGTGAAAAGGTGTATATGTTCTTAGCACATAATAATATGTAGTATATAGGTACACGTGCATCCTCGGGTTGTGGTGAGAAAATAGACGAGTGGGTGTCGTAATAGTAGTGGCAGTAGTTACCCTCATCTCATCGTTCAAGGATACAACAACTGTCATCGGGGGGGCGAGAGGTCGCAGGGGGATGGTAATAAAAATCGAACCCAAACACGGTTTGCGTAATACGGTCTCCACTACTACAATTAGGCCCCTCGGGGGAGTGTTGGGGGGAGATATACAGACGTTGTTAAATAGGTTAAGAAGTAGGGAACAGACCGCACCATGGCAGGAAGGGGTGAGTTTAGTAGGATAGGTCAGCGAGCTAACAACGTCTTCTGCCTCGCTGAACAGATGTGACCGAAATATCTATACATCCACTTTACTACTGAGTACAAACACTACATACCTACCTGCAAATACAACAATACATTAAACGCAAGCAGCACCTACACCATACCATGTACCTGCAAGTATATAAACATAATTATACGTACCTGCGTTGAAAAGGGAGATGCCAGGATGATAAATTGTTATCAGTCTAATGCGAGCCTCATTCTCCAGACTAGACCCTCCGGAGTCGGATCACAACGTTCCCAAATTAAGCAATTAGTATGATTATAGATATCTCACGTGGCGTGGGGCAAATCCCATTTTATTAAAACACACCTGGTGCCCTAACGGAAGATACACACACACACACACACACCCTCACCCACACACACACCATAGATTCAAATACAAACGATTACAGAATAAAAAATCGAAGGTTAGGATTAAAATTTTGTTCAATAAATGTAACAACAATTAGATCAAGAATTTCCACCTCATAGTTCATCTTTTTACGATTCATCTTTCACCGTACATGCTACCAGAATCTGGAACAACCTACCCAATGATATTCTGTCCTCTTCATTTATTAGCTCATTTAAATCTTAAGTAAAATCCTACTGTCAATCCCTCATAAACATCCACCACCTCTTTAACAGTAGATAGTACTCACTTATGATACAGTTATGTAGGTATATACGTATAGGTTTATGCTTGTGAATGCTTACATTTTTATATAGGAATTTTTTTCTGTTTTAAGTGTCCTATGAATATTAATTTATCGTAACTGACCTTGTGTTAAATCATGTTTATCAAACATTGTATTGAGTTTACTGGAAGACTTACCTCAAGGCAATATGTACGTACGCCTTTTGTACAAATTTATCTTGATAACGAAGTGTTTATTATTATTCCAATGTACGGACCTAATAATGAAAAGTAACAACATGTAAATCCAAACAATATATTATCGTCACAATGAACTCGGGTTCTTTCTAGTGACCCAATTGCAATTATATATAGAACAACGCAATACTATAAGATAAGTCACACGAGTGAACTTGCACCGAGCAATATTAAGTTGCAGCGTGCAAATTTCGACTTACGTGATTTTTTACGAAATTGAATTAATTGTGTCAATTGATGTATTTTTAAAAGGTCAATCGAATAAAAGGTGATGATTTGTGACATAAATCAATAGTTAAAAAGAAAAAATCTATTGAAGACTTGTATACAATGGTTTTGGTGTGATGAACATGCAAGCTATCATCGCTGGATTTAAGATGTCAAAGTTTTAGGTCCCGTCGTAATGTCTTAAGATCCGCAGGCTGCCTAAACTCAAGATGTGATCCCGCCACAGAAAGGGCCCTATCATATCTATAACTCATTAATTGCTGACAGTTTACCTAAATATAAACATGACATTATAAATTGTTTTAATGTATAAATTAACAATGGGCATTTCGAAGTATGTTTGGCTATTAATTTGAATTTTTGCATTTGTATTATTGTTCCTTCATCTACTAGTGACAATTTATTATATAATTGATATATACCTATTTAATTTCTGACATCTAGCTGAATTATTATTTTTTTTTTTTGACATTTTAATTATCTATTACAATTCATATATATAATTATTTTTTTTCTTCTATCTACTTGACATCTCCTTACTGTATCAAAATAATTGTTCTTGACATTTATCAAACCTTTGTTGACATTTACACTCTCACCACAATGTTTTGACTTTTCTAATTGTTTTGTTTTGACTCATTTTATAATTGTTATAGTTTGATTTCCAATTGTATTGTTTCTTCGCCAGTTGTTGTTCTGTTCCAACTGTGTTGTAAATGAGAATTATGTTTGTTTTTGTTTTATATTTTTAACATGTAAAAGGCTCATGCCGTGGATTTATGTATAAATAAAAATAAATAAATAATCTAAAATAAACACCTATTTATCTAAAAGAGTTTGAACTATAATCATTGTATATAATATAATATTCTTTATTCTTCAACATCTCCCGTAGGTCCTTTAGAGGACACTGGTTTCATCATCATTACAATAAAACAAGAAGGAAAACATTAATACAATAGAACAGAATAGAAAGGGTGCAACAAACACAATATACAAAAATGATGAAAAGTCAAGACACGATAAAATAAATATAGATACATAAATAAATTATTTTTGTTCAGTACTAAAAGGATGTAAAGGGTCCCTTTAGCACCATGTCAAAGTGTAAAAAATGTTTCATAAGAGCAAATAAAAAATTCCACAGCAAAAAATAAATTATGAAAACAAATTACAACAAAGATGTGTAGCTATAATTATTGTAAATAGTTTCTAATTAAACTATGTTCTTCTTTATTATATCTTACACGGCTAGTTAATTTCATTCATCTCATCAAGCAAACAAACAACACTGGATCGCCAAGAGTACAACATTGCAGGATGATACATTGCAACGTACTTAGGTACATAGTTATCAACACTATGATGGACGGTGACGAGACAAAATAATAATACATTTCATCTATTTACGTTAAGGGCACGTCGCCGACCTACGTAACGACGAAATACTTATAACAATTAATTAATTAATCATCGCGTCACAATAAACACGTACCTACCGTACGTACATATATCTAGTTATAAAAACGACATAATATATAGATACATATTAAAATAAATACTTTACGAGGACAAACAGCTGAGGTTAATGACATTGATAGCGATATTTTATTATTAATATCATCATCAATAGCTACAGATAATGTATACATATATATGCACGATATAATATATCACCACGTGGTCTGGTCTGTCTCTATTTATATATTATTTATATTTATAGTGACTGACTGTGTATTTAAGTACAACTTGATATAATATAATATGTAGGTATGTATGTATTGTAATCACTTGCATGACCCTGACCGTGATAACATTGTTATAAACATAAATAAATATGTTGGTATACATATAAATACTGAGGTCGGTAGGCATTATACATAATGTACATTATACAGTATTATTTACCTATTTATCGATCCACATGTAATAATTTATTTATTTTAAACAAACCAAATAGATTATTATTGCCGAATGTCTGGTACAATATGTAAGACAACGTATACCTAAGTTACAATTTTTATTATATTAAAAATGAGACTTACCTATATAATTGAGGTAGTGTGCAATAAAATTTATATAAATCGCTATATACCAACTATCAACCCACCTTCATAATAGGTATATTATCTATCTCAAACATGTACGTCGCATTTTTCTCACTCAACACCACACGTCCATCCTTGAGAATTTGGTCCACATATGTTTCGGCCACGTAGCTTTCAGACGTCCGCGTTTTCTACACACCCCCTCTTTGAAATATATACACTCTCTTCGTCATCCATCCTCTCCACATTTCCAAACTATCGTAGCTTATTAACACGCATTCTATCCGCAACATGCTGGACGAATACAACAGAGCAAACAAGTCCTGCTTCTATGAAAGGGCTTTTGGCGTCGCAGGACCCGTCATCTGGAACCGACTCCCCGAGGACCTCCGTAAAAACCAGCCGATTACAACGTTCAGGAGAAAGCTGAAGACTTCGCTCTTCCAACATAGTTTCCCGCGCCCTTGAGATGGATGTTCCATTAAACGGCGCCGAATAAATCATCCTACTAATAATAATAATAACACTCCTCTTGTATCCGATCATTCTTCTAATATCCACATTTTTCACTCTATCACTCAACGTTTTACCAACCATTCTTCTTAGCGATCACATCTCTACAGCATTTATTCCACTTTCGTCCCTCTTCAAACATGTCCAAGTTTCGCTTGAATACATACATAAGTGTCGGTACCAGAATGGTGTTGTATTGTACACCAGATTTGATTTGATATTTTTGACACGTCATCATTTCTGACGATGGGTTGAAGTGTACCGTTCATCCCAGCATCGGCCACTTTACTTCTTAGGGTATATAAATCCCATCACGATAACTTTCACAAATATGGAAGACAGTTACCTCACAACTGCTTCATTTGTATGTGCATGTCGTTTGCGTCTTGCCAAAATATTATACAATTAGAATGGGTGGCATTAGGTATACTTCATTATTGGTAAAATTGACAGCGTTTAATATTTCATACGTGATGTTTTACAAAACAAAGTAGTACAGAGAAGAGTGGGAATACTCATTTATTTTATGCCTCATCGCTGAATTGCAGATATTATTTGTCTTATATCGTGAGGTGTCACGAATACATTTATTTTATTCTTCACTGTACATTGTTTACAATAATACAAATTAACATAGAAAATATCATTTATACAATTCAATGTACAGAGGGCGAGTTTATCGCTAAAATGCGATGTCTTAGTCTTTTGAAAGTTGTATATATGTTACAACTCAATATTTTTCCACTCTTGAAATCAACTTTCAAAAATTTCTAGTCATGTGATAAACATGAACCAGAGGAATTGGGAATGTTACCTAGGTTTAAAGAGTACTCTTAACCAAGCCTAAGTCGATTCATAAGCGTCGAAACTCTGTGTTGTGCACTCCTTAAGGAAGTTCACATTATGTATGTGTATCATATACAACATACCTACCTAGTTAATACCTATTCAAATAGTTTGACTATGGATGAGTGTGATCAGTTGGAATGATTAATCTGTAGTAGTTCAAAATATGTTTGACATCCAATTGTGTCAAAAAATTCATAACATAAAAATAATTATGTTAATTTAAATCGTGAAACTGTCACATTGTGGTTTGTAAGAGAGAATTTTTGAGCCTTCGGTATATCGCCCAGTAAGATTAATTAGAAATAGCACACCTCGCGAACAGGATGGGTTGCGGGTTTATATCCCGTCTGGAGAATCACTAAATAATGTGACCTGAGCCTTATAGTTTCATGTGTTAAATTTACAGCGCTCTTTTTGGGCGGACAACGAACAGATTACCTCCCACAGACTGATATATTGAATGGGTTACAAAAGTGAGCACTTCTCACGACCAAAGTTTACAATTTTACATACGTACGTACGTTCAAACAAAGCAAACAAAAACAGTTACTAGTAAATAAGTATCCAGTCTAAAGCTACGAAGCCACGAAATTAAAATGTCGAAATGGGTACAAAGTATAATAACATACGATAGACACAGAGTGAGTGTAGCGCACTGTTCACAACACTCACATCAATATTCGAGTATACATGTTAAAAAGTGTGCGTGTATGTTTGTTAATATACGCGTTATAAACTCTTTTACAAAACAAGTCGTACGACAACCAATGTCTTCGATGAATACTTGCATCACATGAACATGTGCAAAAATCAAAGATAATTATAAACAACAACATTGTTTATTGTTAATCTTTAATAATTAATTTCTACAAAGTTATAAATTATGAAAATATAGAATATAATCAAAAAATCAAAGCAGTTTTACAAACCATTGATAATTTTATTTAGAGATTTTTTACTACAAAACAGATATCAAAGTGCGTAATCTGTAAAAAATCATTTCCATTTACTGCCATTTGTTAAATACTCTGATCTGATCTGCTGGCAACCCTAAGTGTGTGATATGTCGTGATGGTATAGATATAAAATATATTATTCGCCATTTTGTAGGAACGTCGCTTTAATATTCGAAATGTGTTTGTTTAAAGTTGATGTTAAATTCTTCATCAAAGCCGAGTTTAGAGGCAGTACGAACAATAATTTGAACACACGGTCGTGTTTTATTCCGAAATGCCAACGGATGTCGGTGTATTACCACACATTATTCTTAGAAGAACACAGCGAAGCGCTGTTGGCTACAACAATATGTTGCTGCCAGCCGACAAATAGATAAATAATAGTTGTCCAACAACATTCGGTGAAGGGGATTCGAGAAGAAACTGGTCGCCAAATAAAATACCGAGTACATATAATAATAATACAGTATTATGTTAGTATCATATTAGATACACACAAAAAATACCCAACACACACCTCACCTAACATAACGTCCTCATAAAATAATTCCTCTCCGTCTATCTACATTATATCTACTACAGTCGTACCAACGTTAAACGCACAGTTCATTCGATTAATTTCATTATTCTTTCATACTTTAAGGCCCATTAATGGCCGGTTTCAATAACCTATCTATCCGGGACTGTCGATTGAAAGCTATTGTATAAAATCAATCTACAGTAGTAGATAGATAGATTATCGAAACCGGCCACAAGTGACTCGGGACAGAAACCAGCCCCCTCCTATTCAGAGCGATGTTTACATTTTGATTTTATCTTAACTTGTATATTTTTCTGACGTCTTAATGCTAACGTAAAAGAAAAAACGTCCTAGTCTACTCAGTCTGTTTATTGTTGGTACAAGTGACTTTTGTGGCATAGAGAATACGATCGACCTGTACGATAAACACATACAGCGAATCCATCGATCACTATTTACCATAGAGTTACTGGAATTTCAAATAGAGTACTATTAACACGATTAATAAAAATTAATTATACCTATCTGAAATATTGCACAAAATTACGAACTTGAAATCAACTTTTTATTTAAAACAGTGATGTGTAGGTATAGCGAAATCGTGTAATTTTCCATATTGATAATTCATTTCATCCATTATTTTATCCACGCACAGAGCGAAGAACAGCCGTAAAGTGGTAGTCCTACTGTGGTTGGTTATTTCACAGCGTTGTCGATGGTATAAAAGTGTATGGCCGTATACACTTCAGTACTACACTACACTTGAAACCGGTCTAACAATTTTGTTATCATAGCATTGCCACAGCTACAGCTAAGCAACACTATTCATAGTCATACATCTCACTACTTCACCACATGGTACCACAAACCGCCGAATTCATAGTCACCGCTCAAATCTCTCGAGCCGTTTTTCACTTATAACACATTGTACTGAAAGAGTGACTCTTACAACACGTGTATATGCATAAGTCTCATTGTTGTGACAAAATTAATACCAACACTGTTTTAATCCATTGTAAAATAATTGTTTAATTATGACAACATTATCGATTACAATGCAATCAGTAATAAACAAATACTATATTTTTAAACCAAGAGACAATAATTATTATACAGGAACAGTTAATGTTTCTAAAATATTCAGCATCTTGCATTTAGAAGGTATTACGCAAGCAAGTAGCAATTACTATGCTATCACGGTATATTCCACGTATGGGGTAGCCAGCAGACCAATTGTGTGCAATAAACATGTAAGCTGTTCACTCCATGCTAACAAAAATAAGACATTCTGGATCGGTGGCAAACCTTATCGCTGAATAAAAAATGTAAAATATCATTATTTGTATTATGTAGCAGTTATACACTGCTATATTTTTGGCCCTAAGATGTTCATTTACTCTTGTGTGAATCTTCATACCAGTTTGGCTCATATAAGCAACACTATCTTGGCCCTTGAGATGGATGAACCATTAAACGGCGCCGAATAAATCATCCAACATACATACATAAGAATCACAATTTATAGTGGTTTAAAGAGTGTTAATAATAATAATAATCTTTAGAAAAGTTTGTTTCTCTCCTATATGAAATTCAAAAGGCAGAACAAAAAGGGTGATTCAATCACAACACAATACGAATCATCATCTCTCGCAATAATAATAAAAATATATAAAAACAAGTGACAACAATAATGTGTAATACATAGTTACTAGGTAGGTAGTATGCGGAGTCTATCTGTACCTATGTATATAGGTAGGTACTCTGAGGGTATATAGTATAATATAATATCGGTATACATACACTATACTATACATAACACAAACACGTGGTTACGGATCAGCTGATTAGGTACCCAGCCCGGGGGAGAAATATATTATATATATCACATTATACTATTACCTTTATACATAGTACTATATGTGGGTTAGGTAAGAATACATTACATTATGGGTACAACACCCACCTATCCATCTACTAATATACATATATATACATACGTGCGGTCCCTTCGACTCACTCGCTCATTCACTTTACTACTACTTTATTGGCGAAAAGGGAGGACAGAATGTACCTAGGTATGTAATGTAATGAACGAGTGTTTATAAACTTACTCCACATTCACCAATTACTATTGTTTATATTATTATTACTCCCTTTAAACTAACTTTGCACATCATTACAGTTTTAGGCCAATGCGATGTGCAAAGAGACACAATTTATAGACAGTTACATAATATCTTAGAGCGCAGAGAATGTCGTGGGAAGAGTTGATGCGATTGGCGCAGAGACGCTCTGAATAGAGGAGGCTGGTTTCTGCGTTGTTGAGGGCGATGATGATGATGATGACGACATAATACCTATATCTTTTAAATTAATTGTGGTGCACGGTGTTGGATTATAGTTGGGTTACTCGGAGGAGATCGCGCCATTTACAATAAACTTGCCTTCTGTATATTGATTGTATCTAACTTGAATGTTTACCTTTTATGTAATTGTTTGTAATTAATGTACAGTAGTGATGTAACGAATGCGTGTTTTTGGATATTCGCGAATGCGAATATTTGTTGCCGACATGCGAATAGCGAATATTGACTTGCTTAGATTTCTACAATATTGCTCAATCATTAAAATTTCTACCCCCCCCCCCCCCGTCGCCGAATTTTCAAAATGGTATAGGAATTTGAAATATTTCAAAACTCCTCGGTTTTCTTAAAGAATATTTTCTTGCAGTACCTTTTTCTACAATGTACCGGGTAAGTATCCGGTTATTACAAAATATCCGATACTTAATTACCGAAATAATATTCGCAAAACATTCGCATATTTTTTTGCGAATGCGAATACTTTGAAATATGCGAATATTCGCCAATACGAATATTCGTTACATTACTAATGTACAGTAAAGAATGAATAAATATAAAGATCACATAACACTAGACAAAATAAAAGATCACCACAGAATGTTTGTTGCCTCAATCAAAGCAACAAACATTCCTTGTAAGTATGACAGAGAAAATACATCAGAGTGCTGAGCCAACAAATGAAACAATGACATTGTCTTGTTAGTCATTAAGGGAGAGGTTCCCACAACTTACCCCTGCATGTTTCATGTCATCTAGATTAAAGGGATAGTGGAGAAGAGACCTCGTGAAGATAAAAGTAGGAAGGGGTTAGTTGGAAGACATCGCATTTTAGCGATAAACTCGCCCTCTGTACACTGAATTGTATAGGTAACTGTTATTTTTATGACACTATATTATTATGTAATATTGTAACCAATGTACAGTGAATAATAAAATAAATAAAAGTAGAGAAAGACCATACCCATACGATGGTTTGACGACATATGGGGGAGGCTTATGTTCAGTAGCGAACGGACATAGCTGTATAAGTCAATAATTAATTCGCAATGAATTCAGTGACGAAACTATATGGAATGGTGAAATTCGCTGGATGTCAAAGCAAATTTAACGTCACCTTAATAGTACATTGAAATATTGGGCATCAGACTATATAAAATAAAAATTAGACCTAAATGCATTCAACTATGCCACAAAACTTAATTGTTTTGGAAGTTGAAACTCTACAATAGGTAGAGTATCAAAGTGAAAACAATTCTTTACTTTTGCCTGACGATGAGGGCGGAAGCTCTTGAAAGACGGCTCGCAAAAATAAATAAAGTCAATAGTGGAATAACTATATACAGTATCGTGTTTCATTTTAAAAAATATTAAAATGAACTTCCACCAAGACCCGTCGGTCGATAAATTATGCTATAAAGTAAAATTCCACACCTATATAACTGTTAAGTAACAACATAACAAGCACAAGACTTGCTTGGTCCCTTCAATAATCAATTTCCTTATAACCAAGTTCTACTGTATGTATAAATAAATACGAACAATAAAAATAATATTCAATAATTACATATGTATGGAGGTCGTTGCTATTGACTATTGTCTTAACATATAAATTCCTTGACGCGAATAACGTCCCATTGTTTTGTTAAATATATAAAATCCAATATCTATCTATCTATACCTCACGCCATGTCCCAGGTGGGGTAGACAAAGAAAATGGAATGCAATATCGATCTACCCTTACATACTCCTTTCACTTTATGCACGTTCATCCAGTGTCTAATTCATGCAAGTCTATTTCTCTTAGTCATCACACGGCCGTCCTAGATAATTTGATCCACGTGATAAAGCCACGTAGTTCTTGAGCGTCTGTGCTTTCTCACACCCCTTCTTTCAGATAACAACACCCTCTTCGTCATCTTTTTATCGACCATTCGCTCTAAATGTCCCTACGAATGAAATCATAAATACCTACTGCGTTTTCAACATAGATGAAGATTCCATCAGGAAGGACATATTACAAAGAATACAACATTTTGTTAATTCATCTTCATTTTTCAATGCTCTTGTGTGTATTTTATGAATGATGTGTACAAAAATCAAAGATATAAGAGGCTCAGGCCATGAATTGTGAATAATTCTTAATTTATTTAAAACTAGACAGTCTATTAAGAATATTACTTAACAAACACCTCATCCACACAACCAACAGACTCTGCAAACTACTTTCTGTAGGAAAGTTGTTCCAATGCGTACGAATCGGCTTAGGCTGGCTTAAGTGCGCTTAAGCATTGTAATTCACCAATCCCACCTATTCCTGTTTCAAACCATCTATGTTTGACATCTGTTGAGCATGCATTCTAACTAACAGCAACCATCCTTATGATTGTGTAAGAGGCACAATCATAAGAACGGCTGTTGAGGTTGGTTCGTGGTGTCTGTTGAGTAGTCTTAATATCTTCACTCACGCAGTTGTAAAATCCAGTAAAATGCAAAAACTACTGTAACATTTAGACGGTCTAGTTTACCTTTTATAATATAATATACGTCCTACGTACGTTTTTCGCACAAAAACATTTTTCACTCATAAAATTTTCTTTTCATTTCAAAAACTTGAAGTTGAATAACAATAATAATAAACCATTGTAGTCTATATACTTCAGAAGTAGTTGTGTATAATTATTATGTAGTATATAAGGAGGAAATCCGTAATGTTTATGAGTCAGGGAAATAAATAACTAAATACTTACATATAATTATTATTTTTTTTTTTTTTTTTTTTAAAAAAAGTTTGTTGTTGTTGTTATTATGTTATTATTATAACATACACAAATATGTTATTATTTGTGTAAATATCTCCACAACATTTGATTACAAGTTACGTATGTACCATTTGTGTGTACAAACAATAATATATAAATTAAAAATTGTTTTCGATAGAAATGTCACTAAAACATTATGTTAACCTGCAGACAATGAATAGGTAAGTACATGTAATTGTCTATTTATAATAAGGATCTGTATTCTTGAATTTGAGAAGATTGTGTTGTACCAGGAAGACCCCCTAAACGATGGAAGGACAGCTGGGCCTCCACATCGCAAGAGGACCCTCCTGCATGAACAGACCTCTGGGTCTAATGAAATATTAAGAAGAAGAAGAAGTGTTGTAAGTGAAATTTCTTCTTATTTTATCACTACACTATTTGCGGAGTGACAAAGAGTAAAATATGTAACTAGATGTGAGATGTACTTACGGGAGACGGGTTCCTGTAGGGCTGCGGACTGTACGGGGGCATGGGGCGCGGCGGGCCCCAGTAGGGGGATGGTGATGGCGAGGGCGGCTGCTCGTAGTTATTGGGATATCTGTGTGGGGGCGCGTGCGGATGCGGAGGTCCGCCGCCCGATTGTAGTAATGAGTTCAGGGTGGGTGTGGGCCCCGACGGCTGCGAGATGCTCTGCCCCGACATGAACCTCTGTGGGGGGCCGCGAGGTCCCTTGCCTCCGGGATCTGGGTAGCCTCGGTAAGGGTAGGGTTCCGGGGGCCTCTCTTCCCCGCCCTCCGCACCGGGGCGTACTTTGCCTCCCTTGTCCGTCCCGTTCTGCATGAGGGTAGCTCTGGGGTCGGCGTGGTGCTCGCCGGGCTGCCTGGCGCTGTCTCCGCCGCCCTCCTGTGTGCCTTGTGTTTCGGCTTGTGTGGCGGCCATCTTCGCACCAGCTCTCTACGCTGCGGCTGAGGCCTACTCCTACAGCAACAGCTAGACTAGCTAACTACGAGTATAACTCACCGACACGCACACTTACTCACATACACTAGACACACACTGCTCTCTGCTCTACCAACTATCTCTACGTGACGTCGTAGCTATTTAATGCGAATACTCCACTCTCCGTATTGTGTGGAACTTCCATCACTCTGGTGTCTCTCACTAGTCACTACACTCTCCTAGAACACCCATGAGACCTGTACAATGCTCTGTATCACTATTACACTAGGACTAGGTGACGTACATCACTAACACTCGCGTATCTCCATTTGTACGAAAGGAGGTTAGGGGAAAGGTTACATATCGTTATTCACCGACAGAACACTCGTATATCCGCATTTTGGCGTTATGACGACATAGTACAACGATTTTACTATCATTTTATGTAACTTAATAAACTTTTCTAATGGAAATAATTAACACAGGCAAGAAAATAATAAAATCGCGACGACTCCAACGACTCGGTCCGCCATTAAACATTAGCGTTCTTATCCGCAGCTAACTTCACTGCACATCGTGTGGTTTTACCATAGAAATCGCGCATACAAAAGATATTCAAATTTTCTTTCTACAAATACTAACCAGCAAATTTATGTTTGAAGATGTTTAGAAAACATATTTAGTTGAATAAATAAACAATGTAAAGCACAAGTAAAAAATAGGCTCATATTTCTGAAAAATCCTAATTCGTTTTTCTATAAATCATGTAGCAACATTACAAGCATTTCACTTTTTTCTATGTAATTTTTCTGGGCCCATTGTTCCGTAGAGTTGAAGATTGTTTTGTCATGTTGCATAAACTGACGCGGGGATGAGGGAAATGTCAAAGGATGATGTTTGTATTTAGAAATAATTATGGCTATAATGTTTTCTTAATATTATTTCGCAATTCTTATTTGTACAATAGATGTGAAACATAAATCAAATTCGCTCAATTTATTTTACTGTCAACGTATATCTAATGTGAAGTTCTGCTGAGCACGCATACAAAATGTGAAGGAGTAAAATGGCGCGAAAACGGCATATTCTGGAAGATTACATTGTTATATTTCAGGATAGTATGAGATGAAAATTTACGTATTCATAACAAAAGCAATATATTTTAAGCACCAAAATTCATGTCGATGCAAAATATATTACATATCTACAACATTATGTATGAAATAACAAAAGTTAGAACTTCCGGCAAGCACACCTAGTGCCATCTATCGTCGATAATAATTAATAGCATACACCTTTAATTTTTATTATGTTGGCTGGCCTGAAGTTTATCAATTTGAATTATTTTGTGGAATATGTATGGAAGATGTAATTATTCCATAAATAAATAATTGGAAAAGACAAATAATTTTAGGGTTTTCAAATTCGAACTATATTTTTTGAGTTTCATACAAAACTTCCATGGGAATCCGTATTGATTATGAGTTGCTAGTATATTAACTAATTAAAATTCACGATTTTGATTATAAACATTTATTCATAATCAAAATTATATCAGAATCTAGAAAATAAATATATTCTGAAGACAAAACTTATATATATATATTTTTTAGTGTAAAAATATGGACACTCAGAAAGATTGTTATATTTTATTTGTTTTCTCTTGAACTTCTGGGCATATAATTTTTGTTGTCTTACTTATGTTGATCATTAAAAAGCCTTGCAGGATGAAAACCTTGTTCTGTCTTCACTGTGTCTGGAGTCTGGACCAAGATGAAAGGTTTATCTCGCTGTCCAGAGGGGGGGTGTTTCTAATGTAGTCTTGGCTTACAGTCTCAAATTTAATATGTTAGAAAATTCAAGTTAATGTTCTTAAAAACAGATTGCCATCTATAAATTGTTTCATGAAAGTGGAGTAGGTCATAAGCAAGAGGATTTGAACCCAAGATCTTTTAATATAATGTCCATGATTCTGCCATCAGGTTACCAACAATGTCAAATTTAAATTAAAATGAAAACACAATTTATAGATTGTTATAATATTAATATTTATTAGATAATTTATTATTTACAAATTTGATTATTTAAAATAATAATAAAAAAACAGCCTAATTGTACAAAATGTAAGAATATTATAAAATACACAATACATATTTATAACAAAACACAATATTATATTATACAGTAGTAATATGATGAATTTCATTTCATTATATTTACCACGATTGGTCTATCCATCATTAAATCGATACATTAAGAATTTTAATTCCAATAATACATTTGGTTGACGATGAAAGGATGATAGAGAGGCTGTATTTATCTGGAAAAGTGGGTGTGAGAATGCGCTGACATTCTTAAATTACGTGGCTTGACCATGTGGATCAAATTCTTAAAGAAGGGCACATGTAAAATAAGAGAAATTGGTGGATGTTGAAACTGGATGAATGTTGCGGTAGCGAAAGAAATATGTAAGGATAGATCTATACGTAGCCAGGTGACCAGCCTCATGCAAAGTACACACAAGATGTCATCTCCGTGCCAGCAAAAATTGAGACATTCAGGATGTGTGACAAAACTAATAACTGCTAAATTTAAGAAGCAAAATGTCACACCTTTTTTTACAGGACACTCAAAAACTTATGGAAAAGAGTGGGAGATTGATTCTCCACAGAACAAGTATTTAATTAAGTGTTCAAGTATTTGATTCATCAACTAATTAAGTGTTTTTATTTTACATACATTTTCAGGAATTCATCTTTTTTAGTTTCGGAACATGTCCATCTTCAGTGCTAGACTCTTAGAAATTCATTATTATAATAATAAACACTTTTTGTCAAAAGAAATTTGCACAAAAGGCGGACATATTGCCTTGAGGCAATGTCTTCCAGTAAACCTTATAAAATGTATCACAATATTATTGGAATTAAAAAGTCGACCAGCATCATCCTCATACAATATACACAGTAATTAATATAAATGATATACAGTAGTTACATAGATCTGATATATTAATTCACAATATGCTGAGAATATAATAAATCTATGTGTAAGTGAATAATGAATATTTATTTCTATAACTAAACAAGAAATGAGAGTAATAATATTATATATATTATATAATACTGTTTTAATATCCAAAACATTTTGTGCTCTCTGGTGATATTTATTTATTCAAACAGATATCTTATAATTATCTATTCACCCTAATATTGGATAACTCAACATCCAGCCAAATATGTAGTGGATAACACAAAATCCAGCCAAATGCTGGATAAATCAAAATCTAGTCGGGTAATAATAGATAGGTCGTATCTAAAAAAAAAATCAATTGATAAAATCATAAATAAGATTTTTGGTAGTGTCCAATTGTAGTTGAGGAGTTTGTAAGCTTTGCTGGGACAGCTTTTTAACAATTACTATATCAGGTGGCACATTTTTTCAAAAAAGTGTACACTCTTTCTAAAGTATAATGTCTTTGTTTATATCATAGTCCTGTCAAATGTAAAAAGAGGAATATCATGACTATAATGCACAGAAAAACAAATTAACAATGCATTAAAAAATAATTAAACACAAACTAAAAAAGTTTATATTATACATTGAATAATGGTATGATAAATATTTCAATTTAAAAATAGGTACATGTCATTTTTGATCTGCAACAAAGGCATATTTCAATTAGGAGGCACAAGCGTTTTTGTGTGTAAAAGTGTAAAAATACTTTTCATTACTTTTGACCCTTGATGCCTCTCTCGTAGGTACAGGGGAGCAAAAAAATACTACATATTTTAAAATACCAATGAATCATTTTTTACTACAGAAAGAATGTAAAAATAATCCGATTTCAATACCTATGTACAATTATTTTTATTATTTACGTCAAATTGTATTAAAAATACATAAAACTGTGTGTAGTGTCTTTATTATCACCTACGAGTACAAAAATCTTTAAGGCACTGCAATATGATATTACATAATAATTATGAATTGCAATATGATATTACAAAATAATTATGAATTGATTAAGACTATTACTCAACATACATCTCACCTGCACAGCTAACAGATTGTTCAAACAGCTGATGTCTAATTGATTGGCAAACACACCGTAGGTATTTTTTTTAAACCATCAGATTCATAATCGTAGATACTTTTTCTGTTTCCTGCTAAAGGGAGATTGCACAATCGGTTGGTTTTGCAGATGAGGTGTCCATTAAGTAAATAATATTCTAATTTCTTCTCTCACGGACATGTGAGAAATCTAGTAAAATGCAAATATTATGTTAGCATTTTGAATTGATGATTTATATAATTATTCAATATGTTTCATACGCGATGTTATCTCAAATTACAATTAGCAAATGAAATGTTCTAATACCAGAATGCATGTGATGAGAATGATCTAAGGATGGCAAATGACAAAGTGTTTTATGTCGGAGCATACTGGAGTGGTAAGGTCTGAAGTCCTGACACAAAAAAGAAAGAATAAACCGATATGCCATTTCACACAAGTAGGGTTGCCAGTTGACAAACTATTGCCTGTAATAAACCAAAAATGCTTCTTCAAACACTTCTTCACTTGACTGACCTTATTTTTACCATTTATTTATTCAATTTCAATTTTATTCAAATTATAAAGTAAGATAAAGTCATTTTCCACGGGATAGTTTGGATAATTGCCAAATTTCCCTTTCAGCTCAATTACAGACAATTTCAATTTCTTTATAAGTAATTTATTACTATTGTTTTCTTATACAATATTCCTACTTATTTTATTTTAAATCTAACTGATTATTTTTAAGGATTTGTACCTGCAGCTGTTAATTTATATTTTGTTGTTTACTATTTGCCAAACTGTTTTATAGTTTATATTTAACATATTGTAAAAGGCTCATAGGGTCATGTAAGAATGATAAATAAATAATTTTCAACAAACAAAGAAAAAAATTAACAAAATATTCTGCAATGGAATATCAACAAGAATAAATATAATTCAGTCGGACCTCTAGAGTTGAAAATTTATTTAAGAAATAAATATTTAGGATTAACACTATTGAGATGGATTGGATTAAAAGTGTTTATTTAAATCTGAAATATCTACTTAAGCTCGCATACATTGTTTTATTTTTAAATCAATTAAATGCAGACAATATGTCGATTGTTCTCAGGACAAAGGCATCAAACTACAATTTTGGCAAAAGTTGTTTTGTGTTTTAAAATCAATCATTTGTGTCTTGTACACATTCTGGTAAAAGGATTCAATCGCCAAACGTTTAGTTTTTATAGAAACATATTTTTTTTAGCTAGGACTTAATTGCAAATATTGAATAAGACAAATAACTCATTATTAACACCAAAAAATATTCATTGAGAAATAATTTTTGGGCGAGGTAAAAGGCATCAAACCACATAACCCCAAACATGCGACATACATATCTCTTTTACATGTTGCTAAAGTCTGTCAGTACAAAGAACTTGATCAACATTTTTTTAATTTTTTTGCCCACAACTTGATAATTCTTGAATATTTTCTCTCTTGAATTTATATGACATAATAAAAAAATTACATTACAATAAAATGGTAAAATAATTTTACAACAATTTGTCATTTTCTTTATCCTACAATTTTTTGTTTCTCCTACATAATTGACTAATCTGGTTTGAAGCCTTTATCCTGAGCACAGCTGATATATTATACTTCATGTCATTTATAATTGGAATGCAAAAATAATTTAAAAAAACGGTATGCCAAAAGTCTATCTAAAATTAGGCAAGTCTTTGTTATACTTGGAAGGAAAAATAATATCATTTTAGATATTTTAAACACTATGATAACTTTGTAATATATGAAAAAAAAAACACAAATGATTTTCGTTTAATCTATCTATTCCCTCACGCTGTATCCCAAGTGGGGTAGGCAGAGTTAATTACTGTTATTTTTAACACAAATTAGATAAATACCATTTGTGTTTTTTTGCATAACTTAATAAGCAGTTTTACACAATAAACATATACATAAGTTTGGAATACATTTTTAATTTATAAATTATGCAACCATTGGGAATGCATTTTCTTTAGTTTTTATGATCCTAAGAAATGAAGGGTTACAAGTTGTTCACGTGTAAGCATTTTCTCAGAACTGTACATTAGCGAGTTAATAAACTTTTGTTAAATTTGCGATTAATTTTAACCGTTAAAGTGCTGATAGTCAATTTTGAGACTCTACGAAACTATTGCAAAACTGCTGTTAGTCTATTATGAGACTCTCGTGTCAGTATGTTTCTGGCGCTCGATTGGGTAGATTGTGTCCTAAGATGCATTAACTATAAAATTTATTTCATTGCATGAATTAACATTAAACAATTTAATTTTTTTTTCATTTCTTAAAATTAGAGTTATTAGCAATGCAGAATTTTTCATCTAATGACAATGAAAATAATTGTCCACCTTGGAGCGAAAATGAAAGTGAGGATGGAATCAGAATAATTTCTAATGGAAGAATGTGCGTTGAGAGGATGGTTCTGAGGATAAGTACACAAATTCAAATAAATTACTTAAATCCCGATGGGTTTTATCTTCTTGCACATTTTTTTGGAAAATTAATTGTTAGAATCAGCTACAATGAAATTTTATTTGAGTAGCTAGGTATCTACTTTATAAATATTAAAAAAAATATATGAGAAACGGCCAATATTTAAAACACACCATTTGTGTACACAAGAAAAAAGTTTTTTAGTCAAATTTCTTCAGGACTTTTCGCATAGTACAGAAAAATTGATTCAGCACTAAAACTGTTGAGTTAAACCTAAACAAAGTTATTTTTATGTCAATGGATTAACAATTAAAAAGATTTTTTTTGATCAACAGTGTCTGGCTTTGCATTTCTCCTATTGAGAAAAAGTAAAGTTTTTTATCCCGTGGAGTACCCGGTAAAGAATTGGTCTCCCACTCTTCTCCATAAGTTTTCGAGTGTCCTGTAAAAGGCAGGTGTTCGAAAAAATTAAGACATTTTACATCTTAAATTCAGCTATGAGGTTTGCCACCCATCCTGAATGTCTTTATTTTATATTGGCACGGAGAGGACAGCTTGCATGTTTCTTGCATGCAGCTGATCTGCTGGCTACCCCACTTGTGGGATATGCCGTGATGGTATAATAATAATAATAATAATAAGTTTTACACTAAAATTTTCAATCAATATTTTTCTTTTTCTAAACAAGTTTTTATTTCTCTCTATAATATTGCTACTGATCTATACACAAATGTTTTCTGATCTCTATAGTCTATTGGTGTGTTGTATCTAATCTGTTTATTATGTGTAAATTTGTTTTTTTTTTGTACATATATTACTGATTGTACTGTCAGCCTCGATACAGGCTTTAGCCTAGTGAGGCGGTAAAGTGGAATTAGTTTTATTATGGATATTTGAATTGTATTTGATTGTATATGCTTATTTGAGGAAATAAATGAATTTGAATTTATACCATCACGGCATCTCCCACAAGTAGGGTAGCCAGTGGTGTAATGACTGCATGTAATAAACAAACAGGTTGTCATCTCTGAATCATAAAAAAATAAAACATTCAGAACGGGTGGTATATCTCACGTCATAAAATAAAACAAAATATAACATTATTATAACTATTCTACATGACACAGCAAATGAGTACAACAGCACACACGCTGCGCTCATAAAAGGAACCAAAACAATGTCTAAAATTCATGACAATTTCATAAGTACTAAATGTATTCAATTTGTGTAGTTTTTTTTTCATTTGATGTGCATAATAAATTAAAATATATGGCTGGGAGATTATTGTTTAATTTATGAGCCAATTTTATAAAACTATCACCACTATTATTATCCGAGATTATACCTAAAAATATAATTAACATTTTCTATTTTATCTCTGGATCAAATGTTTACTGAAGTTTTAATACCTAATACCTATAAATTTTGATTTTTTTTGGGTTAGTTGGAAGAACATATATTTCTTTATAAATATGTTTGTAATCAATCACAATGTACAGTAAATAATAAATAAATAAACATTATTTGATTTTTAGGACAATATTAGTTGGAAGACGTCGCATTCTAGCGATAAACTCACCTTCTGTACATTGAATTGTATAACTGATATTTTTATGACATTTTGTATTGATTTGAAATAATGTAACCAATGTACAGTGAGGGATAAATTTCTTTATCAAATTTAGGACTATCTCAGGATGAGTCATTTTAAGGGCATATTGAAATATCGGGCCTATGCGTTTGTCAATTTGATATCTGCATGTCCGTGAGTTGATGACAGTTAAAAGTTAATAAATTTACACTAAGTTAAGCTAATATCTCGCATTACATTATAAATGAACATGTTAAGTACATTACGCCCATCACATTATCGTGTTAAATTTCCTATCTTCCATCAATCTCCAAATATTTTTTTTAAACGTGGATGCAACGCAAATTAAAACAAATGATTACAACGTGACACTAATACCTACTAAGCAATATATTGCATCGTAAAGGTGGTGCAAGTTGGCACAAAAATATATAGTTTAAAACATATCTCTATGTGTATAATTCTTTCATTTTATTTATTATATTGATGGGTTAGTTGGAAGATATCGCTTCTACGATAAACTCGCCCATTGCGCAATATCATTTATTCGTATCACATTATTTTATAACTTTGTAATTATGTATTGTTCAATAAAGTTTATTATTATTATTATCTCGTTTTGAGAAGTTCATGTGGTCGGTGGCTTAATGGTTGAGTCTCAAACTGTTAATCGAGAGAACTCGAAGTCACATTCTCCTGTTGTTAACCTATTCCACCCTAATGACACAAACACAGGGTGTTTGCAGTAGATTTAAGTGTATTTCAAAATTAAAAAAAATACCAAAAATATTTTTTTTTGTCATTATAGTGTGCCACCATGTATGTATGAGTGTTTTCTATCAAAAACAATAACCTATTTGATGCAATCAATTGCTTGAAGTTGCAAACACATTTCCACAATTCCACATCAAGATTTATTTAATTATTTAAATAGTTGTTAATTAGTTCTAATTAAAAACTTCCCCCGCTTGGATATGTCCAATTTTGTTAAAATGTTTAATTTTACTAAGTTACATACATACATAAATGTAATACAATATACATAATAATGGTTACAGTAAGTAAATATTAAGAAAAATATATCTCCAAGATAATATGAAAAACATTGGGATGATAGTTTAATAGCTAAAAACTAAAAAAATAGTTTGTTGAAAATGTAGTTCAAATGTTTCAAAGTATCCGTGGTTCGATTAGGGGTCCATGGTTCGATACCAGGTACCGGCAAACTCCCCTTTCACGACACAAGCTTTTAGTAGCTTACTGTGAAAGGTGTATAAGGTTGTATTTGGGTTTATTACAAACAAAACCCAGATATCTTTTTTAAAAAAAAAATATTGCTATCAATATTACTTTACAATATTACGACATGTCACAAATGGAGTGACCAGCAGACTGTTTGGAATAAAGACTGATTTTTATATTATTTTCCACAAAGACATTGAATACTTGCAGAGGATATCATTACAGATTCCCTTCAAGCAGGCGTCACCTCCAAACATTTATTTATTTCAAACGTTTCGTTTACCAAACTACTTTTTCAACAATATTTTCAATTCAATAAAACAATATGCAGTATTATTATTAAACAGTAAAATAAATATAATGATCAACATAATTTTATCACATGAGATTTATACAGGCACCTGCTATCTTGCAAACTTCGATACATATTTGCAAGAGTCAATTCTGCGAGATATACTAGAGAGCAGAAAACTCTTAAGACAGACAAAGGTGATAACAATCGCGATCTGGGGGAGCTAAATACAAAAGACCGCTGTCAATCTGTTGCCCGAGATCGAAAGGCTTGGAGAAATCTTGTTTCGAAATCCAAGGCTGTTCGGCCAAAGGAAGTAAGTGAATTTCCAATATTACAATTACTTCAAAATCAAGATCAGCGAGTGCCTTAAAAATGATTTGAAAATTAGTTAAAAAAATTGTTGTATTACAATACATAATAGTAAAGTATGTAGTTGTAAATATTTTTTATAAAATTATTAATGTTAAACGTTCCATCATTGCACAAAGCACAATGTATGTGACATTGACCACAACTCAATCGATACATGTATGAAAATAATTAGTTAGATGATTTTATTTGATTGAGTACAGTTTTACCAATGACAAAATATATAACGAGACTGAGCAATCTTTGATCAGATAAAAAAAAATTCTTTCTTCCATTTCAGTAAGCTCAATATTCCTATGAAAAGAATTAACCGTACTTCATGAGATAGCAATCATAACAGTGGTGTCCCTCCAAAACATACGGCACTTAACAATTTATTATTACTATCTCAAGTGGTACACTTTTTCAAGGAAGTGCGGCGGCGCAGTCTAGTTATTGTATAATGTCATTGAGTTATATAGAATGCCATAAAAAATAGAACAAAATATATCTATTTATCTGTCTATTACATCACGACATCGCCCAAAATGCTATAATCAGTAGATTAACCGGATTAAATAAAAGACAGATTGTCTTCTTTATGCCATAGAAATAAATAAAGACATTCAAAATAGGTGGCGAATATCACCACTGTTAGAAGAGAAGACGTTAAATTTTAAAAGACGCTCTGAAATTCTGAAATATCCATGGTAAAAGTCTATCGAAGAAATACAAGTTAGAAAAATTGTCATTTAGTTTAAATATTTTTCAGATATTTTCATGTGGACCGAAGGCATTCTGCATCTGTACTCAACCATTACGCGTTACACGAGATATTACAAGTTTAAATGTTTTTAATATAAAGGTTTAATAAAATGCTTCACACTGTAAATCAAGATGAGCCAAACTCAGCCATCCACTTGACATATTTATCCAGGTCGGCTTTCGATACGGATTTATTGCACTTTGACAGGGCGTCCCTAAAGTCCTGCGCCGACACCGGGAGATCTAAATCTTCTCTGGCAAGTTGTTTTATCTGTTCGGGTTTGAGCCCGGCAATCTTTCTTCTCATTGACATCATTGATGCATCCCTGGAAAATTTTATACAAATGAGTAAAGTAAAAAAAAAAACATTAAGACAAAGAATTAGTACATACAAAAACAATTCCTATCTCAGGAGGCCTTTTTGAAGGAATTGCAAGGACTCGTTATGTATAATGTCTTTGAGAATGGCAGCTGACATTTGGAAAAATTAAAAAAAAAAAATATTATGGAAGAATATTATTACATTAATGATATCAGTATAAAATAAGAGAAATCGTTTTGCAAGTAAGGCTCAGATATGCGCATTAAGTTAGGTGTAAATAAATTAGCACTTTTTCTGAGTATAAAGCGAGTGAGATTGAAAATTTGTAAAGGAAATGCACAAACCTGCAAACATTAGTGATATCAGCCCCCGAGTACCCATCCAAGGATTTTGCTATGGACGAGAGGTCTACGGAGGGGTCCAACGTCACCTCACGCAGACTGATCTTGAGTAGGGCCTCTCTGCCTTCCCTATTGGGGAGCGGGATGTAGATACGTTTCTCTAGACGTCGCCGCAGGGCCTCATCTATGTCCCAAGGGAAATTGGTAGCGGCTAGTACCATCACAACCTGAAAAAATAAACATTTATATTCAACCCAGAAAAATACAACAAATATTTAGATCAGTGATTCCCAAAGTGGTCCAGGTGGACCCCCAGAAGTCTACGTTGGCGTGACTAAAAAATGGGGGTTCACGAGTCGTAAGCCAGGGTCCACAAATCAATCCAACATAGTTAAAATATTGGATACTGGTAAAAGTACCAGATACTTAATGTTTTGATTAATATTCTTTAAGAAAACCGATGAGTTTTTGAAATATTTCAAATTCTTACACCATCTCGTAAATTTAGCTAAGGGGGGAAAGAAATACAGGGGGTCCACCGAAATCATCAATATTTTGCAAGTGGTCTATGAGAAAAAAAGTTTGGGACACTCTGATTCAGATAGACACATCATTTCCGCATGTTCGAAATGCGTCATGTTAGAGTTTCACAAAATTTAGCAGAGTGCATACAAGCTTTAATGGATAGCTTGAAGAACTGGCTGGCTAAAAATTCCTCTCGGGAATCTTATATAATAGGTACACATACGTCTAAGACACCCTTCTAAACAGAATAGAATGTTTCAACTGAGATAACAAAATATACAAATTTATTTTTATTTTTATTTTATTTATTTTATTTAACAATAATTATACAGACATTACAATACATAGACTATTTGATAAAACTTAAATCTAAACATCCTCCTTATAGAGACAAGTCTCGTGTAAAGGAGGGTGATTCAAATGATTCTCAATGAAAGAATTCTCCATTATTCTTAATTTATTTTAGTTTACCTTATTAGGCTCATCAGTATTGGAGCTGATTCCATCCATTTGCACCAAAAGTTCAGATTTTATACGTCTGGATGCTTCGTGTTCTGTCTCTGAGCCTCTTCTAGAGCACAGCGAATCTATCTCATCTACGAAAATCGTACTCGGCGCATAAAATCTCGCCTGGAAACATAAAAGAGAAATCAATGAAACAAAATGTGGTGAAACATATTATAATAAATTGAGTTCGTTGGTAGCCTGGAGGTAGAGTCTCGGCCTCGTCAATAAACGGTCCGTGGTTCTATCCCAGGTGCCAGCGAACTCCCCTACACAACACAAGCTTTTAGCTTACTGTGAAAGGTGTATAAGGTTGTATTTGGGTTTAAAACAAAACCCAGATATATCTTTTATATAAAAAAAGGTTTCCCTACTCTTTCTGCTAATTTTTCAGTTTTCTGTAAAAGCAGCTACTTCTAAAGCATGATACGTAATTAATCCATTTTTACAATCAAATCATCTTCTCTAAGTGGAGTAGTCAACAGACTAACTGTATGAAATAAACATACAGACCATTCTTTAAGATCTACAAAAAAAAAAACATTCAGTTGCATAGTTGTTGCTGAATTAAGAATATGTTTTACAAATAATCGTCGGGCCAAACACTCAAAAACTGACAATATTTATAATATAATTTATTCAACAAAATATTATGATACAGTGTATAAGGTTGTATTTGGGTTTGTAACAAAACCCAGATATATCTTTAAAAAAAAAAAAAAAACAACATTTGAGTTCGTCGGTAGAGTCTCGGGCCTCAGGCACATGAGGTTGGCGGTTCGATCCCAGGTGCCGGAAAACTCCCCTTTCACGACACAAGCTTTTAGTTTAGTGTGAAAGGTGTATAAAGTTGTATTTGAGTTTATAACAAAAACCCATCTTTAAAAAAAAAATTGACAATGACAATAACAATACATTAATTAAAATTAAGGGTTAATTTTTGATCATCAAAAGCATTGTTAAAAAAATAAATATAAATAAAACTCATACCATTTCAAAAAGTAGCCTAACAAGTTTTTCCGACTCCCCTCTATATTTAGATGTGAGCGTTGAAGAGGAGACATTGAAGAATGTGGTACCGCACTCTGTTGCGACGGCCTTTGCCAGCATGGTCTTGCCAGTACCAGGGGGGCCCACCATCAACACACCCTTCCAGGGGCGCCGGATGCCTTTGAAGAAGTCGGGCATCCACATGGGCAGTACCACGGCCTCTTCCAGTAGCCTCTTGGCTTCGTGTAAGTCTGCTATGTCATCCCATCTGATGTTTGGATTCTTTTGTACTATATCTCTTTCTGAAAACATCAAGCCAATTCACCATAAGAAATTGCACATCTAGGAAGGATTAATTTGATTTGTATTTGGATAAATATGAGTACCATACTCAACAAGTATAAAATAATAAATAAGATTTCAAATTATTATCAATCAGGACTTCAGTTATTAAATTTCTGCAGTTAATGCACTGCACTCTCACATGATAAGCACATTCTTCTTATTACCAATTGTAAGGATGTGCATTAGTGTTTTATCACAGAACTAAAATGTAAAGAAAATGAACACTAACCTAACATATCCACGAGGTATCCATCAGCATGGCAGCTGGCCTCAAACTTCCTCTCCTCTTCCTTCTCATTCCCTCCTCCGTCCTCCTTGTCCTCAGCGTCACCATTGTTGTTATCTTTGTCTGACTTCTCTTTGGGCATTCCTGAATCTTTCGCATTGCTCGACATATCTTTGTCTCTATTATTTCTGCCTGAAAAACAAATTAGATCAAAATGGTATTCCATCTTCTCTGCTGGATATGGTGTGGTGGTATAGTAAAGTAAAAAAACTACATTTTAACTTGATGATATAAGTTGGAAGTACTATTGCTGAACATGGACGTATGTTGAAAAGAATGGTTGGTAAAACGTTAGTGATAGAGTGAGAAATGAGGATATTAGAAGAATGAACAGATGCAAGAGGAGTGTTGTGGATAGAATAGGGATGAATAATCTACAGTAGTTTGGAAACGTGAAAAAAAAAGTATGACGAAAGTATGACAGAGGATACACCTATCTGAAAGAGGGAGTGTGAGGAAGAGCGGGAGTCCGAAAACCACATGGATAAAATTATCAAGGATGTTAAGAAAAATCGACATGTGTGTATGAATATAGAAGTGAAGGCAGTATGTTAGGAAAGATCAATATGGCACTCTGTTCTCACTGTCTACCTTACTAGGGACACGGCAAGAAAGTATAGTATAGTGGACGTATGTCCGAAAAGTCTCTATCTTCAATATATCAATCAAGTGAAAGTAAGTAGTGTTTTTATATTTATATTATTTTATAATCTAAATTTCATGTATCATTTTAGTTTTAACAAAGTGAGAGATTTTGTTAACAGCAATCACCCACAATCATCAACAGCTTGGAAATTGGAAAATGACATCTCATGACATAGCATAGTCATGCTTTGACATATAGATATACCTACATATAAATGTAACATTTTTTATCATAATCCACAAGGACATAGATACAATGATAAGATACGATAAGTGCAGTAGCCTTACTGTTGGTATTGTGATGTCGTCCACCTCCTCTGGTCACCCCGCTTCCTCTGGCGCTGTCATTCTGCCTTCGCCCGGTGCCTGAGTTGGCCGTGCTGCCCCTTGGTCCTGTAGAGTTCTTCTTATTGTCTGCCTGGCCCTTTCTGCCTCCAGATATGTTGGCTTGGCCTCTCAGGGGTTTAATAGGCGGGCCGCTCCTAAAATCAATAAGTTGATAATGAAATAATATACTACGATAAAAATAAAAACAATTGTTAACGACAAACACTACTTCAGGATATAGATAAGATATTGTTTATGGTTCTCTATCATGTATTTTTTAAACATTTATTTATTTATATCATGGACAATATTGTAAGTGTTGTTTATGTGCTAAATCATCTCAAAGATACAGTACAATTCATCAGTTCTAGGACATTATGTTTATTGTTTTATAAGTCATCGAAAGGACACTGAAAGAAGAAAACGGCTGGTACTAGAGTGAACGGTGAATTTCGATCCATTGGGCTTAGAAAAGACAATATCACCTTATTCAGTAGAGCTCCCGACAGGATTTGAACCTGCAAACCCATTCTTTTTGTGAGGTGTGCTTTTTCCAATTAAGCTAACAGGTGACATTTGAAGGCTCCGATATTCTCTCTTATACACATCAATGACAAATTCATGTGTAGGTATCATTCGAGGATACCTTGTATGGGTATCAAATGCTGGATACTTCCACGTGAGTTAAATTTACCATACAATACATATACAGGACACGTGTGTCAAAATTACATGAATTATACTATACTATACTATACCCTCACGCCGTATCCCAAGTGGGGTAGGCAGAGAGAACGGAACGCCACACAGATCTATCTTTACACACTTCCTTCGCTTCCTCCACATTCATACAGTTTCTCATACACGCACATCGATTATGAATTACCTTGTACAATAATATTGATTGTAGAAATAAAATTGATAGAGATAATAATTAGTAAACAAAGTGGATAACTTATACAATCATGTATTCAATACAGTTTTTTGACTTTAATTTTATCGTAACGTTGTGGAAATTATTATAATTGGAATAGAACAAAAATCATACTTGTGTTCTACAGGTGTGGGTGATGGCCATACATCTGGGTCTTTGTTCGGAGGCGGGGGCCATACATCGGGGTCCAGTTCATGAGGCGCAGGAGGCCATAGAGGGGCGGGGTCTCTCACCGGGAACTCTTCATATCCTACTGAGACAAAACACATATGTGATTAGATTTGTAGATACACTGTGTGTCAGAGTATTCAGGTAGAATTACATAATGAAATCAAAAACAATATTTTTTTTCACTGTATCAATTTTTATCGAGAAAAACATCTTTCAAGAACATTATCAATAATGTCTTTGAAAGACGAAAGATGTCTCTCTCTTAAAAATCAATATAGTGGAAAAACACTTGTTTTTATTATTGGTTTGTAGAATTTACTATTCTTAAATTCAATTTAATTTCTATACAAAAATATGCTTGTAAATTTTAAAATTATATACTTTTTTTTTTTTATTTTATTTTAAGCAAACAAACAGTTAAACATAATACATTACAAGATATAAGTTACATAATAAGTAAACCAAAACAGTTTGCAGTAATATTACAAGTTTTTAGTTGACATAAAAATACAAATTCTAAAAATGGAAAAGTGCTATTATTTAAAGTTAGTATGTATGATTCTTAACAAGACTAAGTATCTTATATTTGTAGAGAAAAATTATACTTACAATGGAGCGCTCATGAAGGAGGAAAAGGGAAGGGAAAGAAAACCATTACAGCAGAGTCATCCTCTTATTTAAGTCTCAAATATTTGAGACTTAAATTTGGTCTTAGTATGTTGGTGGATAACCACCGCGCCAAAAAATGAGTCGTAACTACCACAAGCTCGTTGTATACACGAGTTTTGGCAGTAATTTGTGGTACACTGTGGAAGTCTAAATGTAGAACCAGTTCTCGTTCGTCTTGGGGGGCAGTTAAAGTGTATTTTATGGATAAGTTCAGTCGAGTCGATGACACCATTCAGGAGTTTATATAAGTACATCATGTCACTTACAGTTCGCCTATTTTCCAAAGTTGAAACCCTATGGTGACGGGCAGAAAGTTTATAGTCGTCGAAAGATAACCTACATCTGTAATTTATATGTTTTAAAAATTTGTTTTGAACCCTTTCTATCCGATCTATGTATGTTATATATTGTGGGTTCCATACAACTGATGCAAATTCCAAACTACTCCGCACGTAACAGAAAAACAACGCTTTCAAGGTATTGATAGATTTGAATGGCTTAGATACCCTCAATATAAAACCCAACTGTTTGAATGCCCCATCTACTATTCGGTCTATGTGATTTTTATACGTCATTTTGCTGTCAAGTAATACTCCTAGGTCTTTAACTTCATTTACTCTTGCCAACTGCGCGCCATTCAGAACGTATCCCTTAGCAATTGGCTTCTTTGATCTTGTAAAGGTGATACAGTTACATTTTGAGACATTGACTATGCTATACCATCAAGGCATATCCCACAAGTGCGGTAGCTATTGGACCTATTTTTACGTAATAAACATGCAGATTGTCCTCTCTACGTCAATAAAAAATAAGACATTCAAAATGGGTGACATGGAAACTTCTAATAGAAGACAAATCTTAGGCGTGAAGGATCCAGCAAACAATAGGTCTCCTACTCAATTCCACAAGTTTTCGAGTATCGTATAAAAGGCAGTTGTTAAAAAAATATATTTTCAATTTGAAATTCAGTAATGGGCCATCCTGAAAGTCATAATTTTTTATTACCACGAAGAGGACAGCTTGTATGTCTACTACATGCGATTAATCTGCTGACTACTCCACTTGTGGGATATACATAATTGTACATTGAATTAGGTTGTATTCCCTTCTCCCTTCCTTCCCCTTCCTATAATTATTGTTCATAGTTTAGATACTTTAATTGGCGATGTAAATAATTAACTGTATTATTGTATTATTCATTGTCAAAGCTGTTGTATCTATTGATATAAATAAATAAAAAAATGCTGTGATGGAATATTATAGTAACTTGTACTAATGCATAATTTCAGTTCCAGAATGGAATACGTCTCTCAACCTTTTCCGTGAGTTTACGAGTGTTCTGTTTAAAATACATTGCAAAGAAAAAATTCAACCTTAATTACCCACAGTGAGTGGCTACACATAATGCTCTCAGCATCTTGTGATTGTAATAATTTCTATCACTTGACTGACCAGCTACTAGTTCCATAACTAGTTTTATAATATAGCATAGCGGCTATCTATCTATATTGTTTTGTAGTGTAATGTAAGAAGGTATTAAACATAATCGCATCTCACAGATACAGATGTGAGCCTACATCAGTTGAGCAATCATAATTATAATGATGGAATGAATCTACTGACAACCCAACTCGAGAGAAATGTTATGGTCGTAGAGACTATACTGGCAACATGGAACAAACAGCTGATTAAAAATCTAATTAAGGTCTCAAAATAATCCCCATCTAGAATTTTTTTACTCATCATCTTTCTCTATAAATGCTATCAGAATCTGGAACAACCTCCCCAATTATATTCGGTCCTCTTCATCTATTGGCTCATTCAAATATAAAGTAAAATCCCTCACAAACAACCCACCACCTCATCAATAGTAGATAGTACTCTTTTCGATACAGAAATGCATATACGTATAGGTTTATATGTATGTTTATGATTTTTTTTTTTTAATAAGATATATTTGGGTTTTGTTACAGACCCGAATACAACCACCTTTCACACATATAACCACAATACATATTTCACAGTAAGCTAAAAAGCTCGTGTCATGAAAGGGGAGTTTGATGGCACTTGGGAATAAACCACGAACCCCTTGTTCACGAGGCTGAGACTCTTCCAGGATACCGAACTCAATTTTTTTGTTTTCGTTATTTAATTAGTAGAACTCTAGAAATAAGGGTGGATGAACTCAATATGAGAGCTCTAGACACATTACTAGTGCTGAGCATAGCAATCAGAGCCCGTAGACAATTTGTACTTGGCGATCGCCTACAAACGAATTTTCGTCAATAACTGCAACAATAACGCATAATTATACGGTACGTGTAGGTAGATTGTCGAAAAGTTCGCCAGTAGACGATCGCTAAGTACAAATTGTCTACGGGCTCAGGTGATGAAGTATAGCTAGTGTGAAATGTGATATGATAGGATGGACTATAAGATGAGTGATATGTGATACGTACTGGAGTTTCCGTCATGTTTGAAGAGCTGCAGTACTGACATCGTGGCTTTGAACTGTTCGTATTCCCTCACCATCTGTTGTTGAACCTGAAACATATTAAAATAAATTGTTTATTTGATAAATATTATTTCTAATTGCAAAATCTAACGACTGTCGACTACGTGTATGCACCGTGTTCAGCAGTACTTTGGGTAGATTACATGCAGAGAGCCAGACAACTTGGAGAAGCTTGTTCTAACTGGGGATGTGGAGGGTACCAGGGGTATTTCACGTCATTTCACCAAGCCTAGGTAACCCATCACTTCCGATTTATATGATTTTTTATTTACAAGTTGTTATGACCAAGTTATGAAACCATGCCAAATTTTTTTGGTCTAGGTCAAATACTTTCCAAGTTATCGGGGTTCAAAGTTTACCGGCGAGGTCCGTTTTTGTCAACATCGACGTTGTGCCGCTGAAGAGAAAAAAAATCATAGCTCAGTTAATCCTTAATATTTTCTTGTAATATTTTTACCATTTATTCTGTGATATGTACTGATGATATAAAAAAATATTTTGATGTGATATGTTGTTTTGAAAAAATTTAAATAAATATTATTCGCAAATTTTGAGGTTAGAAAACATGACTTTTTCAAAGTTAAATATGAAGAAGAAGCAGTATGGTTACCAAATTGTTTTTTCTTTATAAGTGTACCTTAAAGATCAATCTAATAGGTTATGAAAGAAAATTTGTGGTTTTTTGCTTGCCTGAGCCGCAGTTCGCCTATTTTACACCCTCACTTTTCAGTACAATACACATCATCGAAGATAGTGTAATTGGAGTCGTAAATCTATTTATGTCTACATAAAAAGCTACACTTGTTACATTTATTGGATATACACCATAACATAACTTTTTACAAATGATAAAACTTACAGATGTCCTCTCTGCGCCAATTATTGAGATATTTTCAGACATTTCAAATTCAAAACACGAAACTTGATTTACAATCAACAGAAACCCAAATTCTTGTTTTGACACACTGCCTGATACCTATATATTAAATAATTACTTATGTTGTGAAGATAGAGTAGCTTGGCAGCCATATTTGAACCACGGACTTTCCACTCGAAGACCGAAATTTTTCCATCACGGAATCAGAATGGGTTGCCGATTCATAGAAGTGTGATGGATAAATATTACAGCAATTGAGTTTTATAACTATGTGACTTCTACAAAACACTTAAAAGTATTAAAAAAATATATGTCCTTATGATGTACAGTACGAGTGTATTGTATATGAAATGTCGAAACTGTGTTAGACAATGAATCTTGTGCTGTGCCTTAATCAAATGTATTTGAGACATGATGCATATACGAGATACAACTTTTTTTAAGCTTTGAAATATTACCTTATTTTTTAGAACATGTGTGGACAATTGGCACGGGTCGAGCTAGTCCCAAATTAAGGTATGAATCTTGTATTGTGGATACCTACTAACTTAAGGATACTAAGCAATCAAGTTATAAATTTTCTTTAATAAAAGAAATTATTAATAGAATTAGAAGTGTTAAGGCTTATTTGAAAATATTTTGGCGTTGTTTCATAACTTGGTCATAGCAACTTGTAAATGAAAACTTGTCCCAACAAATAAATAGGTAACTTGGAAAGTATTTGACCTAGATCAAAAAAAATAGGTGTTGATTCATAACTTGGTCATAGCAATTTGTAAATAAAAAATCATTGATATAAATTGACCCAGAAGACATTTTGTAGAATAACGAAATATTATTTTTATATGATAGTATCTATTGTTTCCAAAACTACATTAATTGTTGTTTAATATTTGTTTTTAACGGCTTTTAGCCTTTATATTATATTGTAACAAAATAGAAATATAACAAGTTTAGATGACATACCAGTTACCTATTTATTTGTTTACTGCATCTCTACAGAAAACTAAGGACCCACGTAATAAGCAAAAATTTGACATGTCAATGCACAGAGGACATGTTTGTCCGTCCATAAGCAAATATTTTCAGATAAGCCTTAACACTTTTATTTCTATTTATAATTTCTTTTATTACAGAAAATTTATTTCTTGACTGCTTAGTACCATTTAGTTAGTAGGTATCCACAATACAAGATTCATACCTTAACTTGGGACTAGCTCGACCCGTGCCAATTGTCCACACATGTTCTAAAAAATAAGGTAATATTTCAAAGCTTAAAAAAAGTTGAATCTCGTATATGCATCATGTCTCAAATACATTTGATTAAGGCACAGCACAAGATTCATTGTCTAACACAGTTTCGACATTTCATATACAATACACTCGTACTGTACATCATAAGGACATATATTTTTTTAATACTTTTAAGTGTTTTGTAGAAGTCACATAGTTATAAAACTCAATTGCTGTAATATTTATCCATCACACTTCAATGAATCGGCAACCCATTCTGATTCCGTGATGGAAAAATTTCGGTCTTCGAATGGAAAGTCCGTGGTTCAAATATGGCTGCCAAGCTACTCTATCTTCACAACATAAGTAATTATTTAATATATAGGTATCAGGCAGAGTGTCAAAACAAGAATTTGGGTTTCTGTTGATTGTAAATCAAGTTTCGTGTTTTGAATCTGAAATGTATGAAAATATCTCAATAATTGGCGCAGAGAGGACATCTGTAAGTTTTATCATTTGTAAAAAGTTATGTTATGGTGTATATCCAATATAATCCAATGTAACATAAATGATGTCACAATAGATCTGTTATGGTCGCAGTGACACAAGGGATGTAAGGTCCCTTGACCTTTTAAGAAAAAAAAATATCCAATAAATGTAACAAGTGTAGCTTTTTATGTAGACATAAATAGATTTACGACTCCAATTACACTATCTCCGATGATGTGTATTGTACTGAAAAGTGAGGGTGTAAAACAGGCAAACTGCGGCTCAGGCAAGCAAAACCACAAATTTTCTTTCATAACCTATTAGATTGATCTTTAAGGTACACTCATAAAGAAAAAACAATTTGGTAACCATACTGCTTCTTCTTCATATTTAACTTTGAAAAAGTCATGTTTTCTAACCTCAAAATTTGCGAATAATATTTATTTAAATTTTTTCAAAACAACATATCACATCAAAATATTTTTTTATATCATCAGTACATATCACAGAATAAATGGTAAAAATATCACAAGAAAATATTAAGGATTAACTGAGCTATGATTTTTTTTCTCTTCAGCGGCACAACGTTGATGTTGATAAAAACGGACCTCGCCGGTAAACTTTGAACCCCGATAACTTGGAATATATTTGACCTAGACCAAAAAAATTTGGCATGGTTTCATAACTTGGTCATAATAACTTGTAAATAAAAAATCATAAAAATCGGAAGTGATGGGTTACTTTTTGCATTTTTTCTTAGTGATTTGAAATGAAATACCCCACCACACAAGTAGGGGATGGGTACTGATGAGATGAAATGACCAGTTGGAATCATTTTGTTTACACCTATACAAATGATGGGTCACTGAGGGAACAACGGAAAAAAAAGATTAATCAATCAATCGCACTTCAATGATTTTCCCGAAGCACAGGGAGCCTTTGGTCCAATTTAGTTACCTCCTCCCACGGTATTCCTAACGTTATTGTTATAGGAATGGTGTATGTGAAAAAAAGGATGTCAGGGTTGTTGGAAACCTCATGGATGAAAAAAACAAATTGTCCCCAAATATTACTCCCGTAATGACAAATACAACGAGAAACAAAAAAATGATTCAAAAAATTTTCAACAAGAAATTATTGAAATGGTGTTTTTTGCAATGAGATAACTGTGATGCCATTTAAATTTTGTGTAAATATTTCAGTATCTTAAAACCAAACGTTAATAAAAATGTCTGCTGATTTTTGATAGACACAATTTAATAATACCGTTAAAATAAACAGCGATAACAGCTATTATTACAATTGAAAGTATAATTAATACGTCGTGTACCGTAAAAGTGAAAAAGGACATGAACTGTGGCACTTACGTAGAACTAAAGAGAAAACCAGAAAAACGGGGGGAATGGAGAAGAAAATCTAAACTCGTTGCAGATCAATCCAACGGATTGTAACTCACTATCTAGTAAAGGTAAACTTGAGATATTAGTATCGACTAAAAGAGATAATGTAATATGAATGCAGTTGAATTATTCATTATCATCATAGGCAGGGCAGGATGTAAGTTGAAGAGACAATCATATTTACAGTCTCACAAGAGTGACTACCGCAAGACAAAGGACTACCTCATTAATAAATAATAACATTAATGTAAATATATATATATATATAAATTATCAGTTACTTTGTATGAAACAGTACTATGTCAAGAAATGTCATTTTTCAGACTCTCAAAGTTTTTTCAAAATAATTATATGTCCCCTAGTTTCGAAATCCGCTATAACACATTTTCACGAAAATTGAGTTTATGTCGTTGGATTCATAATTAAATATTCTATAACCCTAGAACTTGTTTTCTTTCAAACATTGTATTAGGTTTACTGGAAGATATTGCCTCAAGGCAATACGATACAAAAAAGCTGTATATTAATTATTATTATTGTTTATGTCAATATAGGCTTTTTTTATTAATCCTTAGTAAATTGTTTTTATTTTGATCTTGACTTATGAATTTGTAATAATTGTCTGTCATACATACATGTAAAAGGCTCATGCTGTACCTATATGATTTTAAATAAATAAACAAATATGGAAAAAAATTGACATTGCACAAGTTCTCTTCAACAGGTATTAAGCATTTACGATTGCCTTTGTACAGAAGTATTCATTGATTGATAATAATATATACCTATATATATATATTATAAGTTGACTATATTGACACAAGGTAGTAAGCGCACACGGCTACTGTACTGTACACCTAATAAGTGCATGGCACTCCATACAAACGTCATGTAGTGTACTTGAAGATATGATTATCTGCAACAACAGTAGGCCAAGTACATAATACTATAAACATTATTATCATATGTAGACTTTATTCATTGAAAATTATCATTATTTTTATACAAGCTATTTATATTTTTATTTATCAACATCAACACTGTCAGTGTTTTAATCTCACGTCCTAATCTATTCTATTCTTCACGAGACCATCCACTCGTTTGCGAGTGATTTAGCTGTCCTAATCTAAATAGTAGGAATGTAAAATCTAAATTGTAGGAACGTCAAATCTAAATCGTAGGAACATCAAATATGAATTGTAGGAATGTCAAATCTAAATCGTAGAAACGTCAACTCTAAATTGTAGGAACGTCAAATCTAAATCGTAGGAATGTTAATTTAATACGATCTCCAATAATAATAGACGATGGAGTTTTCATTTGATTGAATGAACATTCGATATATTTTTAAAAATTAATCATAACAAATTTTTCCCTCTTCCAAGTTTTCCGAAATCAACTAATAATTGGTTGCATCGGTGGTCACCTCAGCCCCCAACCAAATTCAAAGCCATACAGAGCACACTTTAAAATATGGTTCAATTGTCTGGCAGTGTGAGCCAGAGTTACAGCTATTATTTAACATCAGATTAACATTGAATAGTTATTCATTTTTTTTTTTTTTTTTTTTAATTGTTCAATTTTAATTGCGGATTTGTGGTGACTATTAATTTTTTGATGTTGTTTATTGTATTACTACTGTTTTATTCTTATTTTATAAATTAAATTAAATTTTATTATAGATGACAACCTTATGGGCTTAAAATATTGTGATTAGTGAAAATTGTACGCACTTTTAAATACATAGGGTAATACATTGTTTATATTATTTTGTCTCTTGTATATTGTTTCAACTTACATGTATTATCTGAAGTGTGTCATTGGTGAATAAATAAATAAATAAATAAATCAGAAAAGAAGGATGTCCCACTTATCACAACAGCTATCAATAATAATTTTAAAACTTTATATTGATAGCTTAGAGCACAGATGTTGTAAGTGCAGTTTTTACCGAAAATGAGTTATTATACACATGCAAATCTATATCATCTGAAGTATGTTCCGTAGGAATATTATTGCGAAACTCTGTGTCATTGACGAGTTATTTAATAAAAACTATGTGTGGTAAGTACTAAAGGCATCTCAAACTTTCAACATTGATTATCTCAAAACTATGAAAACTGCACTTGCAACATCTGTGCTCTAAGCCATTATTGTGTTTGTGATTTTGTGTTTTTAGGAAGTTCGTAGTTGGGAAATATTAAATTAATTTAAATTGTCAGCAATGGTAAAGTGTCCAACATGGCAAAGATGCTTGTACACAGTACCGTTTTGGTATTGACACTCGTGTATGCAAGCGAAACTTGGATATGATCGAAGGGGACGGAAGTGGAATAAATGTTGTGGAGATGCGATCGCTGAGGAGAATAAATCGTTGGTAGAATGTTGCGTGTTGGAGTAAAGAATGAGGATATTAGGAAAATGAGCGGATGCAAGAGGAGTGTTGTTTATAGAATGCGTGTAAATAAATTGAGATGGTTTGGACATGTGGAACGAATGGAAGGGGAAACGATGACGAAGAGGATATACTTGTCTGAAAGAAGGTTGTGAGGAAGCGCGCGAGCGCAAGAACTACGTGTCTTGACCACGCAGATTAAATTCTCGAGGACGGCCGTCAGTTGAGTAAGAGAAATTGACGTGCATGCATGAGAGGTTGCATGAATGTAGAGGAGACGGAATAAGTATGTAAAGGGCAGTACGAGAACTAATGAATATAAAACCCAGAGATACATGTAAGATTGCCTTCAGTGAACTGGGAGTACTTACATTACCAAGTTTATACATATATGAGTGCCTACTTTATTCCTATAAGAACATATCCAATACGCCCCTGAACTCAGACTATCACAATTACGATACTCGTTGTAAGCGAGATGTAAGACCCCTAGAACATAGATTGGCTAAAGTTTCAAGTTAAAGTTTGTCTTGGCATAAGTTTATATAATAAATTGCCCAGTAATGTTAAGGCACTCAATTATGTAGAATATCAGAGAGAAGTGAAAAGGTATCTTGTTGGAAAAGATTTTTACAATATCGACGAAATGCTAAATGGGACTGTTCAGCCTAATTGCCATTAATTAAATTAATTTACTTATGTATACTTATTACAATTTATTTTTTACATACACTGACGAGAAGTTATTTTGGGCCTTTTACACTCGAAAAAACTTTGATTCAATGAAATTTATTTATATATTGTATTGTTGTAATTTGATTATTTTGTCATTTGTAAAAAAAAACTATATAATTGCCTGACGATTCCAAGTGCCAAATCAATGGCCTACGGATGATAAGAAAGAATAAAGAATAAAAAAGAATAAAGACAGATCTATATGGCGTTCCATTCTCTCTGCCTAACCCACATGGGATGTGGTGTGAGAGAATAGATAGATACATAGATAATTTAAATACACTCTTTATTGCCCTTCTCTTCCACTATATGTTATCATTTCTTCACATAGTAGCTGACAACTGTCACCACCCGATAGTTATCAGGCTATCGGGCAGTGACACATCTACATCATATCAATTCACAATTTAAAATAAAACTTTACTTTGTATCCACTTATGTCTTATCTTATCTTTCAAGATATATGATAAGATATTATATAATCCAGTAGTATAAGATGTTTCGCAAGAAGTCACCTCCATATCTTACTCTTCATCACGTCTCGTTGCAAACCCAAAATTAACATATAATGTTTAAAAAAATTATATTACGATTATAGAGTTAGACGCTACTTCTATCTAAAAAGAATTCTTGGAGCACCCAGGGAAAATCATAATATGTTAATAAAGCAGGAAGGGATCTTCTACCGATTTTTTAACAACGGTGTGTTTATGCCACTGGTAATAAACCCAAGGAAAGGGAAGCAGAGTAATAAAGACACTAATATTGTAATCATGTGGTCCCCATTTACAACTATACTATACTATACCCTACCGCCGTGTCCCATGTGTAGGTAGGCATAGAGAACGGAACACCAAATAGATCTATCTTTACACACTTACTTCACATTCATACAATTTCTCATGAACGCACGTCGGTTCCTCTTACTCAACACACAGCCGTCCTTGATAATTTGATCCACATGTTTTCTCAGACGCCCACGCTTCCTCACACCCTTTCTTTCAGACAAGTGTATCCTCTTTGTCATTCTTACCTCATTCATTCGTTCAACATGTCCAAGCCTATTCACGCGCATTCTGTCCACAACGCTCTTCTAATATCCTCATTCTTCACTCTATCATGCAGCGTTTTACCAAACAAATTAATTTTTAATTTTCACAATACCAATCATTGTTTATTGTCCAAAATAAATAAATAAATATTAATTTAGCCTCACATGTATGAGAAGTTTGTAAAACACATTATTTTGCAGTTTACCTTTTCTTATGTTTGATATTTTGCCGTTTTACGGAACTCTTAGTTTAAAAACATTCTATTTTTAATTTATGTAAATCTGTATGCTTTTTGCTAGACACAGGGTCAAATTGTTTGGAGGTTATAAACTAAAACAAAAACTATGTTGTGATATGAACGATATATTGCTAAAGTGCAGGTTCTCATTTTATAAATCAAAGTTAGACTTTTCAAATTATTAAATCAGTTTAGTAAGTAACAATTTGATTTGTGTTGTTCCATCAAAACTACAACAGATGACGTCTTTCCACTTTGAAAAACAGACTTGTTTTTTTAGATATTGACAATGCTTTTGGATATTATAATTTATAAATATAAATCGACATTTAAGACATGAGAAAAGGGAATGAAAATAAAAGTTAAGAAGGATTTGAAGAGGAAGATATAATGGAAGGATTCACCAATTGCTATCAAGACATTGTATTGTTATGTGTAATTTATACTCAAAACCTAGGCATTGAAGAGATTGTACAATAAATATTATTTAAAGGAGATGTAATATCCTAAAAACAAAATCAGGAGAAGGAGATAAAGGTAAAATGAGAACTCACCAACTGCCACTTGGACTTCCTGGTTTTGTCTGAGATAGTGGCCAGCAGTCTATGTATCATTTGCACAACTCCTTGGTAATAGACTCCAGCACTCTCGTAGTTCCCCGTGAGGGCCATCTCGCGAGCCAGCTTGGTGTTCTCGCATATTTCCATCACGGACACTGCCATTATGGTCATTCCCGCGGCATACATGCGACACTATTCTGCAATGTCACCACCACACGATTTGTACAATGCAAACCACACTAAACAATTAACACAACCCTCTACTTAATGACTCAGCTTGAACCTATTTCCTCTCATCACATTAATCAGCATCCAACAAATTACAATAAAATTTCTGCAATCTGCAATAAGTACTTATCAGTTTGACACCTTCTCTCAAAAGAAGGATCGAAATCTTTTCGATTTACTTTCCCACGTCGAAAAATATACTAATAATAAATTTATTTAAACTTCGTTTAATTGAATTTAGATATCTGATCTTTCACGTCGTCATGACAATATTTAATGATAAAATATAAACATACTTTATACATCTAAACGCGAGACAAATCCACCACCTTATTTGGTGATTCTTGACAGTTATGTTGGCAGCACTGTCACCTCCGTAACGTTTTGCTACCTTGCACAAAAAACATTTGTGCGCAGGCGTTGTTTATATCCCAACATATCTAGTGTATGTACTAGTGATGTAACGAATGTCTGATTTTGGATATTCGCGAATGCGAATGCGAATGCGAATATTTCATGCCGACATTCGCGAATGCGAATGCGAATGCGAATATTGACTTGAAAATGGTATAGGAATTTGAAATATTCCAAAACTCCTCGGTTTTCTTAAAGAATATTTTCTTGCAGTACCTTTTTCCACAATGTACCGGGTAAGTATCCGATACTTTCACCGAATTACTGATTTGTTTCTTCATTTACATGGTACACAACAGATGAAAGACATATAAATATAAACATGTAAGCGACAAAAACATTCCAATAGTCTTACATCGAAACAGTGCATACTTCAGCAATAACACACAAAACAATTATAGAAAATCTTACACATAATATAGGTTAGGTACCTATTAATTCACAATACATCCAATCACCCATTCCTATTACAAATCACTGCTCACCCAATTTCGCACACATACCTAATACATTCATTCGCACAAACACATTCACACTTCACTAATGTATGCAATAACAATACAAAAAAACTCTTAAAAAAGAAATATCAAAAATTTAAAAATTTAAAAAACAGTCTAAAAATTAATACTATACCAAACACTTCACATTTTATCAAACATATACATTTTTTTTTTATATTTATTTCATCTTATTCTACCCTCAACTCTCCTTTCTCACAAACCTGACGTAATTGGCACTTCAAAATTCTATAAACAGGGTTTCTTGAGTCTGCAATCGTTTTTGTTTTTTTTTTAATGTAGAACGGAAAACAAGATCTTGTTAAAGGAAGCATTCTAAAGTTAATCCTATCTAAAATATTAGGCACATCGTATTCGGACAAGCATATTTTTCTCAGGTTGCATGCATCCAGCAAAACTCTTCACAATTCCAATTTAGGCAAATCTTTAATAAATACAGGATAATGCAATCTCTTCCTTACCAAACGAATGAATTTAGACTGAGTTCTCTCAACTTGATCGACATATTTTTTAAAATGTGGATTCCATACAGAGGAACAGTCCTCCAGCTTGGAGCGAAACAACGATAAGTACAAGTACAAATACGATTCATATAACCTAAATGACTTTGTAGATCTCAGAATAAATCCCAGTATTTTATTGCTCTCTTCGATAATTTTGTTCACGTGATCATCAAAGTGAAGCTCAGAGTCAAACACCACACCTAAATCTCTAATCTTATTTACTTCTTTTAAATCATGATTATGGATATTGTAAATTTATCGAATTTTGTTTCTATTTTTGGTAAAAGAGATCAGATTACACTTCTCCAGATTCAAGTGCAAGTTATTTCTTTTACAGTACTCGTGTAGTCTTTCCAATTCCTCGTTAAGCATTTCATAGTCAAACAATAATTGAATTTGACAGTATATTTTTAAATCATCCGCAAATAATAGAAGCTCTGAGTGGTCAAAGCACTTTTTTATGTTGTTTATGAATATCGTGAAAAGTAAAGGACCCAAAGAAGACCCCTGAGGGACACCAGATGTAACACTGACACTGCCAGATGAGTAACCGTTAAGTTTGACTGTCATCAATCTATCAGAAATATATGAGTCAATCCACCTTAGTTGAAAAAAGTCGATGTTCTACTTTATCAAATGCCTTTTGAAAGCCGATATAAATGGCATCCAACTGTATACGATTGTCCATAGCTGAGAAAAAAAATCAGATTTGTTACTGTCGATCTTCCACTTATGAATCCATGCTGCTCTACAAGAAGATATCTACAGGAAAAAAGTAATTTGTTCACGAACCATACCCTCAAATATTTTTGAAATAGGTGATAGAATTAAAATTGGTCTGTAGTTACGAACGTCCGATTTGCTGCCAGATTTATGCAAAGGAATAATACTAGCCATCTTCCATTTGCATGGAAAGCATCCTTCTTGTAAACTCCTAATTTATTTATCGTGTCGAAACCCAGAGAAAAAACCCATCAAACTGATTTCCAGTACTGCGCAAAACGCGCAGCAGGTGGAGATGCGTCAAAATATCCTCCATAGTGCAAGTGACAGGGCACAATGGACACTCCAACAAGTGTGGCATAGTCTGTGCTGCACCACAGTCACACGCTCCGGATTCGTCCTGTAGGAAGCCCAATCGTTCTCTATTGTCGCGGCAGTTTCCTACACCAGATCTCAGTCGATTTAGGGTTTTCCATGTCCCATAGTCTAGATTGTCTCCTGCAGCAAGGTGTTCTAATAAATGTCAGATACAATGGTTTGGTTAAATGACTTACACATCTCTTTAATATATTGGTGCTAGACCATCAGGGCCAACTCCTTTTGTCTCATCTATACCTAATAAACGTTTATGAATATCAGATTTCAAGATATTAACCATGGATAAACATGAGTTAGTTAAAATATTTTCCAATTCTTTAGTATTAGAATCATGCAAATTATTCAGTGAAAATACAGAACCAAAAAACGTCGAAAACAAGTTTGCAATCCCCTCTGGATCGCTCGAAGTCTGGTCACCGTCACCCATTACCCTTGGATAGCCTCTAGATTCTTTAAGGGAATTCACGAATGAAAAGAAAGACTTGACATTGCCCTTAAGTGACTTCTCAGTGTTATTAATAAAAGACCTATAATCGTGATTCTGCGACAACTTCAACTGAGCTCTTAGTTGAAAAAATAAATTGTAGTCAGAATCATTACGGTTCATCTTCAACTTACGCCAGGCCTTAGACTTCTCTTAAACAATAACAGAATTCTATTAGAGAACCATTTGGGAAAATTATTAGGTGACACCCTCTTCATATGTAGGTGTATGCTTCTCAATTATTGGCAAAACATAACCATAAAAAAATTCAATCATCTTATTCACCGGTCCGTTTCCCAAAACACTGACCCAATCAACACTTTGTAGTTCAAAATTTATTTCCGAAAAGTTTGACTTAAAGTATATTAATTTCTGGATCATATTTTGAGACAAATCCTCAGCAATTTCAAACTCATAATCTATCAACAGTGAAGGATAGTGTGAATCCTTACCAACCAGTGGAGAGTCACATCTGGTAACAGAACACGGAATAGTTGAAAGAACTAAATCCAAGATAACTTGATTGCTGTTATAAACTCCGTTAGACTGAAACATATTGAGAAAAGATATAGATTCTATCAAATACTGCGCAACAGGACACGAATAAGAATACGGAACAAAGATTGAATCAACACCGGGTCTTTTTTCCATTGGATTGTTGGGATATTGTAATCTCCAATAAGACAAATATCCGTTTTGCCGTAATAGCTGATTAAACGTTCAGATATACTTTAAAAAAAAGATGTTTTAAGTATCTAAGGATGTGGAAGGCGGTATATACATATACTACACCCAGTAGCGGTGAGCATTTTTTCATGCGTTACCGATGAAAAACGAATACTGGTAAAAAAAACTTTCACCAGTATCATCCCAAACAAGAGTGGATGAATATCCTAGTGTCCGATCCACAGCAATTAAGACCCCACCTCCATCCCTTTTACCACTCAACATGAAATCCCTATCCTTGTGGTAAACTGTATATTCGTTTTGAAAAAGTTCGCTGTCAAATATGCCACAATTTAGCCAAGCTTCCGTCAGAACAATTATATCATAACTATTTGCAAATAAGTTTGCTCTAAACTCCTCGATCTTAGTCTTCAAGCCCCGAAAATTCTGAGAGAATACTTTAGTGTGGTTCACCTTGTAGTATGATATAAATATTCCTTAAATAGAATATAAAATTATTGTAGGGCCCTATACTCATAGCAGTTGTAATACTTAAAACAAACATATAAATTAAATCTCCACAAATGCATATTTCTCCTAATAATAATAACATCATCAAGCAAACGAACACAGGAAACAATACAACAAATGTGGCCAACACGGAACAGACCAGATACTTTATTACTAAAATAATATTCGCAAAACATTCGCATATTTTTTTGCGAATGCGAATGCGAATGCGAATACTTTGAAATATGCGAATATTCGCGAATGCGAATGCGAATGCGAATATTCGTTACATCACTAGTATGTACAGCTGTTATTACAATGAAGTAAGTATTTTTATTTTTATCTTCTAAATTTTATTTATTTATTCAAGATTACAAATCACTCGTTATGAATGGATTACCAGAAAAAAATACTCAACATAAACGACAAACCAGCCATTGAAAATTATGGTTTACAAATATCATTACATACTTATATGGGTATACGTATAAAATTAAAACATTAACAAATTTATAGACGGTCGGCTGCTATCGAGATGTGGTGTTACAGACGCATTCTAAAGATCCATTGGTTGACATGTCGAAAATGAAGATGCATTGGTTAGAATAGGTGAACGCAGATAATTCCTTAAAAATATCTGTTAACAGCGAACAAACGGATTCTTCATCAGGCACCCAGGGCTGTTCATCACCATCGCCCAGGGCATAACCGAAAACAGGAATGGTAGAGGCCAATCAAGAAACACATACCTACATGGATCAAGTGAGGAAGGACATGAGTTGTGGCACATACGTATGATTAAAAAGGCTAGCAGAAAGTAAGGAGGAATGGAGAAGAAATCCAACTCGTTGCAGACTAATACAATGGATTGAAACCACAAACGATGGATGCGACACTAACAACCAGCAAGAACTAATTGGAAAACTATAATTTAAAAGGTTTACATAGGATTAGTTTATAAGTACACTATCTATACCTTATCTTTTTTCATCAGATAGCATAATCACAATATAAATATATTTTCTGGTTCACAACACAATTTACTGATCTCATTTTTGCTCCTGTCTTATTTATAGAATGAATAAATTGTCATGTTTTTTTTTAAAGAATATCACTCAATAGGCACCTAATTTATTCAACCAACTAATTCTGCAAACTCCATTAGTGGGAAATGGGAAAGATATCCTGATGCTTGAAAATCAGCTTAAGCTGATTTGAGTGCACTTTATCCATGGTAATTATATTATTCATACTGTCATGATTGACTGGCAGGTAGCGAAAAGTGAAGGTATTAAATATTATGTAAGAGAAATATCTTCAATCCAGCGATTAATACTGAGCAAATTATTTTACAACATGAAGAGGACAGCCTGCATTTTTATTAGATACAGTTGATCAACTGGTTACTGCACTTTTGAGAGATTTCTTCATGAAAAAATAGTAAGTCTACCCGTTTACTATCGCTATGTAAACAGTTCATAACGACATCCATTGTTTGATTTTGTGTCATTGTTGCGGATTATTATAAAGTTGGCAGCACTGCGGAAAGAAAGAAACGAAGCGAATAGGTGTAGAAAATGGCGGGCGGGGAAATTTAAATGATTGCAAATGCACGACTTGTCTATTATTATGAAATAATCATCTATCTGGTAGAAGATTTGAATGAATTGCGTTGATAAACTATACAAACATGGATTATAACAGTATTATTATTATTATTTTACATTGTTATGTATCTACGAACTTTCAAATATGATTTATCAATAAAACAATAAAATATAATGATATGACCTGTGTGTTACCTGTTTATTTACCACAGTTTAACACGCTATTGTTTATTCATTGAACAATCTATACCAGATGTACCTATTATTTTCCGATTGTGGATCTTATTCCGGTCATTATTATTATCTTATCATCACGAAATACATAAGAATACAATGAAAATATTAAAACATTAAGTTCAATACATATTTTACGGTATTGAACATCAAAATAAATCGACTGTTCCGTAAACTCAATATGTAGAAATGTTTTATATTCGAGAAATCTCGTAATTTTTGTGTTATGCTTTAAAAACACAACAGAAAGTGAAATATACTATATAATAATTGCACTGTTAGAGGTATTGTGTTGTTAATATTAAAATGATTAAGTTAAAACACTGTAACTTTCACTGTATAAATTTTATTTTGGCAGAGGCCTTTCGGACTATAGTCCATCTTCAGTGCCGTCAACTTAGAAACTACAGAAACTTAGTTAGAAAGTCCGAAAGACCTCTGCCAAAGTAAAATTTATACAGTGAAAGTTACAGTGTTTTAACTTAATCATTTTAATATTAATAAAAATGAACTTTCATAAGGTTACCACCGAAGAAATAGAACACGTATTGTGTGGTCTTTGTTCCGTTCAAAAGTGAAACAATTGGAAATATTTATTTCTGGAATTGAAATTAGGTATATTACTACTACTACTACTATACCATCACGGCATATCCCACAAGTGGGGTAACCAGCAGACCAATTGCATGTAAGAAACATACAAACTTTCCTCTTCGTGCCAATATATAATCAAGACATTCAGGATGGGTGGCAAACCTCATCGCTGAATTTAAGATGTACAATGTCTTAATTTTTTCGAACACCTGCCTCTTACAGGACCCTCGAAAACTTAAGGAGAAGAGTGGGAGACCAATTCTTTACCGGGTGCTCCACGGGACGAATTTTTAGGTATATTATTTGTTTTTCATAACTAAATATTGTGTGGAATCGTGTATTTTTTTATAGTTATTTATTTGTGGAATGGAAAGAGTGGAATTGATTGTGTGTATTACCAATTAAATCAAAATTTTCTTTTTTTTTTTAAATAGCTATCATTTCAGTGCCAACAAAAATTAAGACATTCAGGATGGGTGGCAAACCTAATCATTGAATTTAAAATGTATTTTTTGTATAATATATTCGATCACCTACTGTCCTTTACAGGATACTCGAAAACTTACGGGAAAGAGTGGGAGGCCAATTCTTTGCTGGGTGCTCCACGGAGTTAAAATATCGAGATATTTTTTTTTAAATTTAGTTCTATACGAGACAGTGGCGTAACGATATAGAAAAATTTACCTTTTTTATTTTGGTATGCCTTACAGCTGATATTATCTATATTTGAATAACATTTTTAAATAAGGCACAACGTGCCAGAATATTCAAATAAAGATACAAGAGAAAATGTGATTGAGTTTAAATATATTTATTTTAAGGAAAATAACGTAAATTCCTAGTGGAAATAAAATTTCAAAAATAATAATAACTTCTTTTTTTATAAAAATTGCAACAATTGATACATGTATATAAAAAATAAATGAAGAAGGCTCTATTTAGTGCCAACTTCAATATCTTTAAAAGGCATCAAAATTAATACTTTGGCAATATTCATAGTCGCACCTTACTACGAAATAAACACAGATAACACCAAATATATAGTAGATCGGTAATTCAAAGAAAAAATCGGTCATGCAGCCAGTCAAATTTTGCATCCAGTTTTATATTGATGTTAGTTGTAAGACAATACATCGGTAATGCTTGAAGGTCATCGATGTTGGAACATAAAAATTCCGAAAAAATGTACTACGCTGCAAGTCTAGTATGTCTATGGATAACACCATGTGCGTTATTTGTGGCACTGGCAAAAGTACATTAAACCGATCTTCATAATTATCATATTTTTTTTTTATTTTTTGGCACTTAGTGCCTTACTTAAAAATGGTATTCATTTTATAAACCTACTTGGGTTACGTATCTTACATGCCAAGACAATGCGATGGTTCCCTAATGCAACCCAATTACCCAAATAGTCATATAATCGAATGAATCAATAAACCTCATCATTATGTAAGTAAACTCTTCCGTGTTGCATGCGGAAACAAAAGGGGGGACCATAAGTTTACATCACTTGCTGAGATATAACTAATAAGTTTAATTCTTGTAATTTGTAATTTGATCATGTTTATGAATGTATGACAGAATTCAACCGTCTGTATGTAGTACAAATTAAAAAGAAGTCCCCCCTCTGTGACCAACCTTCAACTTTTGTAAAGGAAATTATACTGTTTCAGTACTCTTGAGAATGCCCATTGAAGTGGGCGAAAACGTTAGAGTTTAAATAAATATAGTGAAAATATAACAGTGTTCTAATTATTTATAAATTATTAAAAAGAAGTTTATTGATCAATTTAATAGATTTAAGAATAAAAAATGTTGGAATATTTTATTTGATTATTGTTTATTTGCATTTGTGTGTAGGTATATCGTAAAATATTTTGTGTATTGTGAACTTTGAGTGATGCAAAGAAAACAACGGCTGTCATATCGCTCATTGTTGAATCACAGAATTTTCACTTAGATATAAAGTGTTAGTATAAAGTGAGTTCGTCGGTAGCCTGGGGGTAGAGTCTCGGCCTTCAGAACAAGGGGTCCGTGGTTCGATCCCAGGTACCGGCAAAACTCCCCTTTTACGGCACAAGCTTTTAGCTTAGTGTGAAAGGTGTATAAGGTTGTATTTGGGTTTATAACAAAACCCAGATATATCTTTTTAAAAAAAAAAAAAAAAAGTCAGTTGACAATGTACAATGACGTAAGTCTATGACGTATACAGAAAAAAATGAGACATTCAAAATGAGTACAAAGTTCATTGTTGAATTTTAGATATCAAAATGTTTTATTTGGTTATATTTTTGTTTCGTGGAACACCTGGATAAGAATTAGTCTCCCACTCTCCTCCGTAAGTTTTCGAGTGTTCTGTAAAAGGCAGGCGTTCGAAAAAGTAAAGACATTTTCCATTTTAAATTCAGTGATGACTTTCCACCCATCCTGAATGTCTTTAATTTTTGTTATTTAACAGATCTGCTGGAAATCTGTTCCAGGCAGTTGGTGCGACGACTCTGAAGCTCCTTTCTGCAAATTTGGAGGTACTCGCCTTCTCGGGTTCTACGGGTTTTAAATACAATTAAGTTCAAATTTTGGAGCAAACTGAGTTATAAAGAAATGATAATAACAGATACGTGATAATTTAATGAATGAGAGTAATTAAGATTTGTATATAATAAGGTAGGTATGTCAAAATTTGTTATGGATATTTTATTTTTTTATTATATTTTTATTTTTATTACAAAAACAAAAATTTAAATTGCTCCTTTGAAAAATCACCCTAAAATACATAGAATAGTTCTGCATTAAGGTAACGACATTATAATAAACTTTCTTCCCAAATCAATGGTCACCGTAATTTCAAACTAACCCTTAACGTCTCCAAATGGCAATAACGGTATACATTTTCTAATGCATAGGATAGCGTGATGGAGAATATTATTTATTTAGGTAGCTATAGTAAGTTCCCTTCGCCAGCCCCCCCCCCTCCCTTCTTCCGTCTTACATACAATATACACCTATACACAAGTTGAGTCACCCACTGTAGGTACCTCCTATAATTCTATTACGTCGTTCTAGACTTCCATTTCTATAGAAGTTACGACAACATCGTCCCCTCAATGACTTAAAAGTACTTACGTACTGCCTAATGGTGACCTAATTATGCAAGTATAAAATACATCACATGTTTGTTTACAACTAGCACGACGCAGGCATTTGTTATCAAAGTCCCGCGCTTTTGTTTTAGAAAAGATATAATTGTTTTGTACAAACAATAATTTTGAACTTTTTATCAAGTAATAATAACTATAAATAATGACTTTTTTCTTTTCCCTTAACTGAAAAATTTCCTCTAAGGACATCATTTCGGGACTTAAAAAAGACATCCAAAAGAGTATAACGGACATGCTGAAGATCCTACCGCTTGAAGATTTCCAGTGCTGCTACCAACAGTGGAAACAATGTCTCAATCGGTGTGTAGCTGCCCAAAGGAACTACTTTGAAGGGGATAACATTGATGTTTGAAAAAAATAAATACTTTGGTAAATATAAATTAGTCTCATTACTTTTCTGACGCACCGTGTATTCGTTTATGATGTCTTGAAATAATTTTGGTGACTTTAGGAAATTTGACGTACGAAAATTGCGATTAAGATCTTGTATTGATTGTCACCGATAATAAACTATAATGCTTTTAAATGGTTACCAAGTATTGTATTAATTTGGACATTGAAGAGAGAGTATAAAATAATCCAATATCGGCGGTTTTGGCAGACCCGTCCTTCAGCCTTCAGGCTTGCCCAATGAGTTATACGTGCAGATAAATAGAAGTCTACGACCCCTGAGATATCTGGGTGTGAGGTGGGTCTCTCGTCAATGTTGAATTTGAATAATTTTAAGTATAAAATAATAATTTAATCATCCAAAAAATTTAAAACAACAATATGAAATTTATATCATGTTTTCAAAAAACTATGAAATTGTGTCAATATAATATAAACCTATGTCTGAAAATATATTTTATGAGCATATAAATATTAATTATTCATTATGAGTTTGGCTCCAGTTTTTATTGCCCAATGTTTTAGTACAAGCAACCTTGATTCAATCATAAATTCTATTTTGCTATTGATCTTATAAATATTTTAACCTCAAAACTATTGTATAAATAGGTACTATGCTTAGATAATCCACACTGAGAAAAATACTAACGAAATTTCACAACGAATCATTGGTACGTACTATCAGATTAGGACCAGAGATAATACAAATGATTCATTAGTACGAATCTATAATATTAACTTTTCGCAAACAAATCGTTGGTAAATTTACCAATGAGTCGTATTTCGTTAGTATTTTTCTTAGTGTAATATCAGTTGTATAATTATAAAAAAAACATTACAATATGTCTAGCATATTTACAATTTTCAGTGATTGAACTAGCAGCCGATAAAGTATTGGACTTGTCTCTATAAGGAGGATGTTTAGATTTAAGTTTTTATAAAATAGTCTATGTATTGTTTTATCTGTATTGTTTTTTGCTACTACTACTACTACTATACCATCACGGCATATCCCACAAGTGGGGTAGCCAGCAGATCAGCTGCATATAAGAAACATGCAAACTGTCCTCTTCGTGCCAATATAATTGTTTTTTGTGTTCAATAAAATTATCAAATTGTTCCGGCGCCATTTAGAAGTGAGATTTTGATCCATCCGAGATCTGAAAAACGAGATCCCCAAAAAATGATTGCTTCTAAAGATTTGTATTATAGTCTGTACGCGACTAACTTCGCGCTCTCTACGTTGATTTTGTGTGTTGAGAGCGCGAAGTTAGTCGCGTACAAGCTATAATTAATGTTTCTCGATTTGTGGATCTTATATCGTTACAGTGAGAATGGTGGAATTAGTAAATGTTGTCCATGGACACCGAAAGTGATCATTTAAGCCAGCCTTGAGCCAAATCTTAAACGTCGCGACGCCCTTTTCACTTCTATCGATTAGAGATCAGTATTATGGTTCAAATCCAGCTATCGAAATTTAGCAAACCTTCCTGCTTAATGTTCTATATTATGTAAATTTGAGGGTCAAACATGTAATAAATGTGTTCTTTTAGTAATAAGGTGTCACAGGTTCGAATCATCTCATTACTGACCTAATGCAATACACGACACAACAAAATTGTTTACAATTGAAGTGTTTTGGATTTATCAGAAATTAATTTAATTTCAGCTTCATTTATAAAAATATATATATTTGTGTTTGGGAATATTAAATTAAACGTTTATCTTAGAAACAAAAATCAACCGGATTTGATCATCCACGAATATTATGTTCTAATCTTCGAGGTTCGTTGGTTACTCCACTTCTGGTCATTGTTAAGTCGGTACAGATAAGTTGATTCATCTCAAACAACTTTCCTTAAACTACGTTGGAATATTTGTATTTAAATATTGCAAATAATTTAAAATGTATCAACAAAGTAAAAAAAAAAAATTCGCGAATTGAATTAATTATAATTCGTATAATTCGTCTTGGGAACTATCAAGATAAAACAAAACTTCGTTTAAGAAAACAAAAATTTGTATAAAAAAAAACAACAACAATAATTTCCCCACAATACAATTTAAGTAGTGGTAATTTCACGTATCTACGTTATTTCAGAAGTTTCATTTTCAGCGACTACCTACCTAACAATAATGACAATACATTTATAAAGAGCCTATTTATGCAGAAAGCATCCATTTCACAAAAGTTTATTTTGGAAATATAGTCCTAAATATTAAAACATTTTAAAGACTATGTTTCTATGGCATATTTGTTATTGTGGATTTCGCGTTTTCTGCATTAAATTGTGGTGTCCGTTATAGGTATGGTGGCGGTCTGTACCACACAGACTTCGGTAGATGGTTGTACTCAGGGATTGAAACTTAGACCCTTTTCACATTTAAGAAATTAAGTTTTAACAGTTTCGATAGACAAGTTTGTGACGAAGAAGAAATATTATGGTTCTGAATGAGTCTAATTTAAAAAATGTCTAATGACTGTTGGCAAAAAAGAGCATTAGTTCTATGAACAAAAGTTTTCGACGGCTTGGACGTCTCTACTTCATGATACACAGTTCCTATGATAACGAAATCAGAAGTGTGACTCAAATGACTCAAAAATGTTCAATTGAAGGAGGTTAATTTCGATCTTGTGTTTCATGGAGTAATGTTGAAGGGTGATTGGATTGGATTGGAGAGCACACATTTCAATCCCTGACTGAGCTGAGGACACTAGATCTAGCCGAGGCTGAATACCACTCTGGTGTATAAATAAACATCCCTGTCCCGCGTTCATTAAAAAAATCTTTAGGCCCTGGGATTACTGTCTGGAGGCTCTGGAGGGATGACCAAAGGCCAAAATTTACTCCTAAATATTTGTTGCATTGAAGGATCCTCTGACCATCCGGATAGTGCAGAAGTCTAGGGACATCCATTAAGCATACATTTGTTATATCTGTATTATTACTTTTTAAATGAGACTACTATAATATGGACTATTCCTATTATAATATGTAATGTCATTTCGGCATTTCCAACAAGTGGGATAGCCAGTTGACTAGGTATATTTAGAACAAATCGTTCTCTCCATGCCATAATGATGTTACATAGCCCCTTTTTCCGGATGTTTCAGAAGCCAAAGGATTCCTATTTATCTGTTTGACCTAAAGACAGCTGATAATTTTTGGAAGAAATCACTGCGATAATCTCGCCACTTGCATATCGTCCTAGTGTTTAAATTTTTTTATTAGTTTATTTAGTATTTAAAAAATTGTATTGGTTTGTTTACACTGTTATATAATGAGGATATGCAAAATAAATAAATAGATAATTTTTAAAAGTCCATCAGTACTAAGCCAGAATAGGCATTTCCGACCCTACCACGTTAATGGGTGGTGGATCTAGTTGATAATAATATATTGAGATATTCAGGGTGGGTGGCATTTCTCATTGCTGAATTAAAGATGTAATAAATGCCACGATTTACAACTACCCGCTTTTTACAGTTGAACGCTCAAACTTGCTGAAAAGAGTTGGAGACCAAATCTATTCCGGAGGCTTCACGACTCTTGCAGTGAAAATATTTCAACTGAAATTACAATTACAACAATAGGATGAAACGGACTCCAGAACTCAATATAGAGAAGTTGGCTGAGTTCGGCATCTAGCATTATCTATACAATAATATCTAGGTTGCTGTGGGTTGATCGTAAGCATGGTATGGCAGGGCAGAGTAGAATAGTGTAGGGCAAAGGGCGGGGAGGAGCTGAGCTGTTCCACTCGCTGGGGAATATCGCTGCCTACCACGGGACCATACCAGATAGCTACCCTCCTCCTGACAGGGATGAATTGGAAATATTGACAGGATATCATTTTATTCTTCTAATTAGTTCTCGGGTGCATTGCTTTTCTCAAAAAATATTTACTACCCTAAAGGCACATAAAGACAACTCTCCCTTCCTCCCTCTTCTTCATATATACATATTTATTTAGTTATTTTTTGCTAGGGTATGAACATCTGTTACTACTTCCTACCACATCACGGCATATCCCACAAGTGGTAAGGTAGCCAGCAGACAAACTGCATGTAATAAACATGCAAACTAAAAAATTAAAACATTCAGAATGGGTGGCAAATATCATCGCTGAATTTGAGATAATAATAATAAAATTTTATTGACAGAACAAATAATACAATATTTACACAAACTACATATAATAAAAAACAGTGTTCTGTCAAAAGACGGACTTCTTGCAGAGCAACATTTTCCAACCAACCCTTAAGACCTAAATTGTCTCAATTTTTCGAGCATCTGCCTTTTACAGGACACTAAAAAGCTTTCGGAAAAGAATGAGAGACCAATTATTTGATGGGTGCTCAAGAGAATCTTCCCAACATAAAAATATATCGGTTATCTACTTACTTACTTCATAAAATTGTTTTCTGATACTAATTATGCAACATCTCTCATATTATTAGATTCACTATGTAATAAATAATATTTGCATTCTAACTTGCATTACCTAGATTCAAATTATACAATATTCACAATATTACATGAAACTAAAACATTCATCTCTCGTGCTGTAATGCAATATGCAGCAGGGTTACTCTTGACACAATCTAAATACAATTTTAATGTTGTCTCGATCTTAAACTCTACGATGCGCGAAGTGACCGAAGTAAAAAATTCGCGCAAGCCAATCTCGCGGCAGCTGAGGATAGAGGTGTTCAACATTTACATAAAAATTATAAATATTCTATATTTTCAAGTGTAACTTTGTGGAAATGCATTGTAAAAGATAATATTTAAATTAAATCAAACACTGTTTCATTCCACTATGAGATTGTTTTATTTATTAAAACAATCTCATAGTGGAATGAAACAGTGTTTGATTTAATTTAAATATTATCTTTTCTCAAAATTATGTTTTTTTTCTTTCTTTGAATCTTTTATTTATCATGTCTTGATATGTTTTGTTTCTTAATTTGTTAATTTATTGTGCTACCAGTAAGTGAACTAACATTGCTAAACAATTGTATTTGTAAAAGTCTGTTGATATGTCAAATAAAATAAAATAATAATTAATAAATAACAGAGTACTAGTTCAGTACTCTTGAGAATGCCCATTTAAGTGGACGAAAACGTTAGAGTTTCAATAAATATAGTGAAAATATAACAGTGTTTTTAATTATTTATAAATTATTTAATATGAATTTTCACAGTGTGAACACAAACACCCTTCAACAATTAATAAATAAACATATTTAATATAACGGAGAGTATTTAAAGCGCCATCTTTGTGCCATAGCACCTCGAGGACGCTGTACATGATAATGTTCTATCTTCAACAAAGTTGTCTGTGTCAAGAATTTATATTTAAATGCAAAAACATTATAACACATAACCTCAGATACATAATAATATGTATCCGCGTCAGAAATAAAAATAAAATAATGCAATATATACAACATGCCCATATTTAAGTTAAAAAAAAATTACAGACAAGATTAAGATCGTATTTAGATTGTGTAAAGAGTAACCCTGCAGAGCGTAATGAATTAAAACAAAAAAGTATTCAGTCTTATATCGTGTTATACTTTACTATTTCCCATTTCCTCTCTGCTTTTTTATATATTTATCTATGATTAGCTAGTTCATTTTATATTTAGTAGATATATAGGTAATATAACGAATGTGATGGTTCACAATCTGTAGGTAAAAGAAAACACATAGCTGAAATACCAATACACGAAATACTATGAATAATGTAATGAAAATATTTGCCATAGTCACACGACGTCAACATTTATACATAGTAACGTTTGCTTTGAGACATCAAAGTCTTGCCCGAAGCACATATATTATTTTATATTAAATCTAAACAAAAATATTACAAATAAATACAAGTGATTTTTGTGTAATTTCAAATCCATTTTAAATCAAAATAATCACGTACGGCGTTAAGATTGTGAAAAAAGTTGCGTTCGAAAATATTTTTCAGTGATTTTATTTAAAAAATTAACTAGCTTCGTAATAGTGAAATGGTGTTAATTTAAATGGCAAGCTCTTTGTGCTTTTTTGAATCGTTTTGTTTTGTGATGTTTTTTATAATGAAGTAATATTTTTGCCAAGTTTATAATTTCTATTGTGTGAATATTGTAAAGTGCTGTATGACGCATCGGAAGGAAAGCTTTTCATAAGCTATGTATTGTGACGTAGTGAGCTTAATAAGCAAAGTAAAACGTAGTTAAAATTATTGAAAGCTCATGATTTGTAAAAATTGAAGTTGAATTTTAAATAATATTCATACGTGGGTGATGCTTTATTTATTCAAATGATTTATTATTTTGATTATACCTACGTACACTAGTTTATTTTTTGTTTGTTTGTTATGTAATCTGTTATTGTGCATCATTGTATTTTTTTTTTGATATAAAATTACTCATATAACTCTTACTACTATACCATAAAGGCACATCCTAAAAGTGGGGTAGCCAGCAGGCCAGTTGAATGTAATGAACATGCAAGCTGTCCGCATAATATAATGACATAGTTTTTGTTAATTTTTTTATACCATTACTAATATACCATCACGGTATACCCCACAAGTTGGGCAGCCAGCAGACAAACCGGATGCAACAAACACATTAAGGGTTGCACCCTCCCTCACCCATGGATGTTGCAGGAATGTCAATTCCTATTCTGTCATCCATGCAACAAACATGCGGATTATCCTCTCCGTGTCAATAAAAAATCAGAATGGGTGGCATGCCTTATCACTGATTTGCAGATATTAATTGTCTTATACGCGAACACCCGCCTTTTACAGCACATTTCAAAACTTACAATCCACATTAGATAATTCCCTTTTCCTTTCCCCTCAATCCTAAAAATGCTCACATGTAATTGAATTTATCTCATAGCTTTTCTTCTTTATTTTCATATACATATACCTTTTTAAATAAGTATACATTTATCTAATTATCTTTCATCATAATAATTTTAATAACTGTTCTATATAATTTGTTTTTTAACTAACATTTTGTATTATATAACTTAAGTTGTAATTGGCTTTAATTTTGCACAAAACAATAATGTTTTGTTTATTATGTTTTATAAGCTGTCACTTTAAGTTTGAAATAAATAAATAAAAAAATGAAATAATAGGAAAAATAATTAGGTTGGTTTATTCGCCTTCCTATAATACCATTAGGCTATCTTCCACAAATAGGGTAGTATAGGAAAGAGTGGGAGACCATAAAAATATATTATGGGATTCTTCTGAAGGCGAAATTTTACATGCTGTGCACAATAAGTAGGATACTTGTATGTGTGTATGACAGCGCTTGTAAATTTCAATATTCAGTTCAGGTAAACGTATGTAGATCATTGACATAATATAATAATCATAGAGCAGAAACTTTGTGCTATTTCTCTCACAAGTCAGCAGGGTTACTGATAACACGATCTAACGCGTCTTTGCGATATATCGCAAAGGTGCGATCTCTTCCATCTAACCCAAAAGTTTTAAACAAAAACCAAACTATAACAATAAAAAAAGCAAACCAACTAAAGAAGAAAAAAATAACAATAATAATCTTACAAAAAAAAACACATACACAATAATATACAAACATAATACATATACATATCTATACATACACAATAATAACAATAACAAAAACAAGAAAATACTTTAAAGGTAGGGTAGGGGGGAGAGTAATGAGTGATGTGTTTTAGGTTGCAGAGGCTGTATTCGTGGAAATCAATTTCATATATCAACACAATGAACATTATTTTGCTGTGTCACTCCATAGCATTAAATACCATTGTTGTTTCACTCCCACTTATCGTAAATATCGTAAGTAGGTATTATAAATCATACTTATATTCACAACAAAAGACTGTTTCGCAGCCTTGGACCAATGCTTGTTTTAAGACTGATATGAAAACATTTTGGACCCGAGAATCAATTGGACCCAATATCGTAATATTTTCGTTGGAGTTTCTAGTGTATTGTGATAAGTCTATGATGTTGAAACACGTTTTGATACATTTTACATGAGCCAGCCAAGAGAACCGAGTCTTAAACAAAGGACTGTATAACAATTTTCTTTAACTGCATGAAGGCGTATACACTTATGGTATGAAGTTGCATCTATTACAAAGGAAATAATATTCATAAATAAAAACTCTGGAAATTTATGGGCGTAAAAATACTGGAAAAATAATATTTCATAATGATGTTTATGTTATGAGAATAATAAATACACAGAAATTAATTTTTAAACCATCCTGAATGTCTTGATTTTATATTGGCACGAAGAGGACAGTTTGCATGTTTCTTACATGCAGCTGATCTGCTGCCTACCCCACTTGTGGGATATGCCGTGATGGTATAGTAGTAGTAGTATTTTTAAACCCGGTAAAGAATTGGTCTCCCACTCTTCTCCGTAAGTTTTCGAGTGTCCTGCAAAAGGCAGTAGGTGTTCGAAAAAAATAAGACATTTTACATTTTAAATTCAGCGATGAAGTTTGATTTTATATTGGCACGGAGAGTAGGTATAGCTTGCATGTTTATGTAGCTGATCTGCTGGCTACCCCATTTTTGGGATATGCCGTTTTTATATTTTTTTATGTTTACATATTTTGGTTATTCTTGTAAAAGTGCGTACCTTATTTTTAACCTTAGTGTTTAATTATTTAAAGGACATGAAAAAATCTCTCAAAGAATTTTACAATGATTTTTCATATTACAGAGAAGCTATTAAAATTATAAATCGCACGTTATTGATTAGGTACTTTTTTTTTATAATATAACACGTATAGACAATTCACACAGACCGAGCTAGTCCCAAACTCAGATATGAATCTTGTATTATGGGTACTAACACGGCGATACACATATACAATGCACTAAACACATATACATGTAACACCCAGACCCAGGACAATTTGAAAAGGGTCATTCTTCATTTTGCCCTGGCCGGGAATCGAACCCGGGACCTCGTGACTCAAAGGCAAGTGCGTTAACCTCCGCGCCACACCGGTCGTCAAACTTATATGAAAGATATAAATTAAAATGAAACGAAGTGCGTAAATTTTCAATAGTCAAACTTATTGTACAATATTAATATCTTCCAGTCAACCATTCGAAAGTTTTAAAAATTGTAAGTTTAACGTGTGCCTATGTTTGTAGTGATTTTATAAGTAATATTACATAGATTTATGTAACATTAATTGCTGTTTTTAAAGTGAAGAAAAAGTGTGTAATTTCAAGATGAGTGAAAAATCAGATGCCTCGACAACCACAGATGATATGCAGGTAAATAAATTATTTATTTATTTAATCTTTAATAGATTAAAAAAAAATAGTAACCACGCAAATAAAATATGATATATTAAATATTTAATTACGTCTATATCACTCTAGATCAGTGTTTCTCAACCTTTTTCATGCCATGCCCCACCGTAGTCTTTTCAAAAGTTATATGCCCCATCGGACTCTTTTTTAATTAAACAGTTGGTAAATTTTCAATGATATCTGGAAGCGCGGTGCTTCACCTCTGAGGCGTGATGCCCCACAAGTGGGGCGTACCGGAAACGAGCAGAAACATAGTACTATACTATACCATACCCTCAAGCCGTGTCCCAAGGTGGCCTTGGCCTCGTTCTCTCTGCCTACCCTGGCGGGTAGGCAGAGAGAACGGAACGCCAAACAGATATATCTTTACACACTTCCTTCGCTTCCTCCACATTCATATAGTTTCTCATACACGCACGTCGGTTCCTCTTACTGAACACGCGGCCGTCCTTGAGGATTTGATCCACGTGATCAAGCCACGTGGTTCTCGGACGCCCGCGTTTCCTCACACCCTTCTGTTCACTTCGGAATCATTCTGTTCACTCCGGGAATCTAACCCACGACCCCTCGGTTACAAGGCGAGTGTGTAGTAGACCGATAGTCAACCTATTTGAATAGGTATTAACTAGGTAGGTATGTTGTATATGATACACATACCTACCTAGTTAATACCTATTCATTATATTCACCTTTATATATTATTTATGTTCACATTTTTATATTAAGCAACTTTTTTACTCAATTTCCATTGTTTTGTGTCGCTTTTGATGCCCTACTGTTTTGTGTTCTTTCATGTATTCTTTTTATATTATTTTATTCTTTTTATCCTGTATAATTATGAAGAACCCAAGTGTCCCGTAAGGGGCCTATGGGGAATGATTTACAATAAACATACATAATATGTGAACTTCCTTTAAGGAACACATGGAGCTAACAGAATCTTTCTGCTCGTTTCCGGAGTTGAAATGAATGGAATTATTAACCTAAAGTGGTAAAATCTACTACTACTACTATACCATCACGGCATATCCCACAAGTGGGGTAGCCAGCAGATCAGCTGCATGTAAGAAACATGCAAACTGTCCTCTTCGTGCCAATATAAAATCAAGACATTCAGGATGGGTGGCAAGCCTCATCGCTGAATTTAAGAAGTAAAATGTCTTAATTTTTTCGAACACCTGCCTTTTACAGGACACTCGAAAACTTACGCAGAAGAGTGGGAGACCAATTCTTTACCGGGTGCTCCACGGGAAAAATATGATTTACATTTCTTAGTAAGTAAATCCAGTACCCGACGCCCAATTTGCGTCAAAAAATTAAGAATAATAAATTAAATTACTCAATTAAATTTATACATATTTAGTTATTCTAATCATTAAGATAGTGAAAATTCATGATTATAAATATCAATATTAATAAACACAGTTAATTTTTCACAATTTTTTTAACAAAACTCGAGCGTATTAGTCAAAAGCTTAGTTTGACAGTCCTCCTGATAATGTCAAACTGAGCTTTTGGAACTGCCTGGAACCGATTACCAGCGGATTTAAGAAAGAACCAGCCCACTGCAACGTTCAGGAGTAACCTGAAAACACTGCTTTTCAAGAAAAGTCATGGAGCCCTTGAGATGGTCACGGATTATTAAACGGCGCCAAATATAAATTGTCTTTATTATTATTATTTGACGAAAGCGCTCGAGTTTTATTTAAAAAATAGTGAAAAATTAACTGTGTTTATTAATGTTCATTTTTATACATATTTATTCACTTGTATTTTATTTGAAGTGCTAAATTTATCAACAATACCTACTCACATCCTTTAGTTCAATCTGGATTTTTAAATAGTTTCAATAAAAGTATAATATCAAAAAGTCAATTGAGTATAAAACTATAAGAATTCCGGATCATCAACCAATCACACAGTCAATTTAAACATCAAAATAAATTGTCTTGACAGTTACTCGGAAATCCACTTTTCTTTATAAAAAAAAATCACAATTAAAGACATGCACACATTGTATAACTATTTAATAATATACAAATGGGTATTTTTCAGTAATAATATTATCATTAAAATAACGGAACACAGACAACGTTAAGTTATGTAATTTGACAGCCGATATTTAAGTTTCAGTAACATTTTTGTACATAAATATAATCACTTTACATATAATATAAAATATATTATAGGTGTGCCAATATTACGAAAATTTTCCCGCAGTGGTATTACGTTATTAAATTTATAAGGGTTTATTCTCCGACGCGCGGGGGTTGGTACGACTTCCGTTTTGAAACATCCGGTTGGTATTATAGTTAACTTCACAATATTAAAGCATTATTTATTACACTCGTAAACGAGTTAGAACGGTTTATAATGTACGCATATATTATATACGCATTCACTAGTTGTCGGTTTTGTTTCAGTAGGAAGTTAAAGTTAATATGTTTTGATTTTCCCATCTTTTGACACAACCGCTCTAAGCCGCGCCACGCACTGTGGTGTTAATAATATTATTTATATCTTATATAACTTTGTATATTGTAATCGCTAACTAATAATTACCCTAACGCACCTAATAATAGACAAGTTTATAAAAAATATAACGACTCCTTTATGCGGCATTGAACTAACTTCAAATTCAAATTATGTTTGAGTCACGAGGTTCTGGGATCGATTTCCGGCCAGGGTAAAATAAAAAGTGATCTATTTCAAATTGCTCTGGGATTATGTATATGTGTATCGTCGTGTTTGTATCTACATATAAAATATCATTCATATCTTAGTTTGGGACTAACTCGTTCTACATGAATGATTATAAAATCATTTTATTATAAACCACCTCTTCTCACCTAATCCTTGATAAGTAATAATAATTTCATGAGCAAGATAAGATAATAAAATACCTTGATCTTGCTCATGAAATCAAAGATATGTGGAGAACACCTACCACAATCATCGTGCCTATAGTGTTGTCTGTGAATGGTTTAATACCTAAGAGTCTGTCAAGCAATCTCAGAAAACTGGGAGTAGATGACAGGCTCAAATACAGCATGCAGAAGGCCGTACTTCAATCGTCCACCAGGATAGTAAGAAGGTTTTTGTCCCTGTAACTCTGTAAGTGATCTCCCATGATTGTACTATTTCATAGAACATCATGGAAGAATCAACTCGAATAATGTTGGGGTTCTACATTTTGAATATAAATTTATTTTAATATTTTATGGTTTTTGTTATTTAATGTTATTTTTAAATTTTATTGTTAATCTTATATTGTGTTCAAAATGTAGAATCAAATATTGTTTTGTTAAATAAATGAGATATGAGATAATAATAATAATGGTAATAAAAATCTTCATTGGACAAAAAAAAAACAACATTAGAAAATAAACAATATAAACTAGACAAATAAATTTTGTGCAATGGGCAATAGGTACAGCCATTGTTTTCAAATACTTTGATTTTGTCAATGTTTTAACAAAAATATAAATCAGTATTGTTTCGCTCGTCAATGGTAAAGGTTTACCGAAATCGATCGCGATTTAAATAATCAAGTAACAGATGCAGTGGCGTAGCTAGGGTCATCTGCGCCCGGGGACAAAGTCTGCGCCCCTTCTCGGAGTCCCCAAGAAATTTTTAAATTTTACGGTTTATATGGTTCATTTTCGAAGCATGAAGCATTATGAAGAGTAATATTTGAACCCGAACTGATCTTTGTTAAAAAAAAACGCCATCAGCAATCCTGCATTGTGGATGTGTCATTTTGTTTATTAGTAGAATGGCGCCCCTTAATGCTCAATGGGGGCGCCAAAATCGTGTTTGCCAACTGGTTTGAAATGAAGATATTTGTGGAGCTCCAAAATTTAATCTTGCAAACGTATTTGGTATACATTAGCTTACATCAAAATAAAATAAAAAAAAATAGTTTTAATACTCATTTTGGCGCCCCCTAATGTGGCGCCCGGGGACATATGTCCCCCCCTGCCCCCCTCCCCTAGCTACGCCACTGAACATATGTGCATTGTAGAATACTAAAAACATTCATAATGTTTCGAAACTGTTACACACTCTTAAAATAAATGATAAATATAGCAAAATTATAGAAATGGCGATTTCTCGAATATAAGACATTATTTCTAATTGTTGAGTTATGGAGTTTGACATTCGTTATATATACCTACTCGTATTCTGTACCTTATTATTTGTTAGGATCATAATATAATATGTATTATCTTGTCTAAGCGTGAGATAGCTATTAAGTTTTTAACACTATAAATAATGCAGGAAGTACAGAGGGAGAATTTAAAAGCGATGCATCTTTAGGTTCAAATAATAATTAACTAATTATTCTTCGACATCTCTCGTAGGTCCTTTACATGACACATGGGTTCATCAATTATTATTATTATTATTTGGATGATTTGTAAAGCGCCGTTTTGTGAAAAAAAAAATCCACCTCAAGGGCGCTCAAAACATCAACATTAAAATAATACAATAAAATGAAAAACATTTATACAATAGAAAGGGCGTAATAAACACAACTGACAAAAAAAGTATTGAAAAATCTAGACATAATAATAAATAAATATAGACACATAAATTCATTTTCTTCAGTATTAAAAGGATGTATAGGGTCGCTTTATCACCATGTCAAAGTGTAAAAAATTATTTCATAAAAGCAAATAAACAAATTCACAGTAAAACTACTGCTATAGGTAAATTTCCTACATAAAACTATAGGTACTATCATATAAGGCTAAGAAAAGACATGTGAACCAATTGTATCCAGGATGAGATTCTCATACTTAGATATGCTAGAACAATACCTACACACGAAGCTGTCATTGTGGTTAATAAGAGAGAATTTTGAAGTCTTCAGTGTATCTCCTGGTAGCTTAATTAGAAAAAGCACATCTCACGACAAGATGGGTCGCGGGTTCAAGACCCATCCAGCAGGGCTACTCTTGTCTAGTGACTATTGGCCAAAAACACACGCAAACAGATCGCGCGTTAGCGGTAGTGCGGTGTTTTTGACCATAGTCCTTTCGTGCGTCGTATGATCAAGATCAAGACTAGATTAAGATCGTGTTTAGTTTTGTCAAGAGTAACCCTGCACTCCCTGCAGGACACTACCAAATAAGATTATGTTGTCTTTTCTAAGCCTTATATTATAGTTTCTTGTGTTAAATTTACATATATGTGACCTGAAACTTAAAATGGTTGATTGTAAAAAAAAACTCGCAAAAATTGCTACTTTACCATCACGGCATACCCCATAAGTAGGGTAGCTAGCAGACTATCTGTGAATAGTAAACATTCTGGAGATGTTTTTATTTAAGACTTCCAATAGCGAGCGGCTCTCAAATTTATTGTAGCATGGTTGATTAAACTTGAAAAACGCGCATCTATCATGGAAAAGTTTATGTTTTCATAAATACAATTCAACAAATATTTTTGAGCACCGGGCGAGTATATCGAAGAAGCGCGATATCTTCCAACTAATCCATCAAATAAAAAAAACTATTAATACATATTAATAAATAAATAAATTGAGTCAATTTTTTGTCAACGTTTGCCGGGTCAGCTAGTAATATATAATATTACATTTTGTCAACGTTTGCCGGGTCAGCTAGTAATATATAATATTACATTTTGTCAACGTTTGCCGGGTCAGCTAGTAATATATAATATTACATTTTATAATTACTTATATATTATGATATGATAATTATGTATATATGCACAGTGTATGAGTATAATGTATTAACTGCGGATAGAGGTGGCAGGAGGAAACAGTACAGGGCCAAAATTAGATTAGTGAAGATCAACGCACTGCTGGGATTTCTTTTTATTCGTATTAGGTATTTGTTGTATGCATACATAATATTATATTTCATTATGTTGTTATTGTCTCATTCACTACCGTGACTTACTAGGTTACCGCATTGTAATAATATTGTATGTACCTACTGACAGTGGTTCTCAACTCCCGGTCCGCGGAGATCAAAATATCAAGGTCTATTACATTATCCTCATTATGCTAGAGGCAAAATAAATTAAATTTAACGTATGGAGAGAGCTGTTGTCAATTATTAAAATGAGGAAGGTCTCATATTTGGGTCACGTGCTGCGTGGAGAGAAGTATCGTCTCCTCCGCCTTATATTGGAGGGCAAGATAGAGGGAAGACGGGGAGTTGGCAGAAAGCAGATGTCCTGGCTGCGCAACATTAGAGAGTGGACCGGAATCAGGACGGTGGATGACCTGTTCAGAGCAGCACAGGACAGGGAGGTTTTCGCCGGAGTGATCGCCAACGTCGGGGGGACCTGACATGACACAGAAAGAAAAAGAAGAATGGATAATTTTTCTTTGATTTTAATCTTATTTTCGGGTTAGTTGGATGACATCGCATTCTAGTGATAAACTCGCCCTCTGTAAATTGAATAACTGATATTTTTATGAAACTTTGTATTGATTTGAAATAATGTAACAAATTTAATGTTCAGTGAAGAATATAATAAATAAATAAATATTTGAATTGTATGTATTAGTTTGAAAATGCTTATTTAAGGATATAAATAAATAAAAAAATATTTGTCCCTTCACGCCGTATTCCAAGGGAGGTAGGCAGAGAGAATGGAAAGCCATATAGGTTTATCTTTATTATATACTTCTTTCGCTTCTTCAACATACATACAATATCTGAAACACGCATGTCGATTTCTCTTACTCAATACAATACGTCGTCCCTGAGAATTTTATTCATATGATCAAACCACGTGGTTCTCGGACGCTTGTACAGTCTTCACACCCCATCTTTCAGATAGCTATACTTATGCAACTATTCCTGTCCACTACTGAACATAAGCCTCCCCCATATGTCTGGCATCTCTGTCCTGGGCTTCCTGCAACCAGCGATTCTTCTAATGTCGTCTAACCAACGTGTTGGAGGTCTTCGTCTATTCCTTTTATCTTCACGAGGTCTCCACTCCACTACCCTTTTTGCCCATCTTTTATCTTCAGATAGGTATATCCTAATAAAAATCCATTCGTTCTACATATCCAAACCATCGTAATTTTATTACACGCATTCCATTCAGTCATTCTAACACTCTTCTTGCATCCTCTTATCCTTCTAATATCATAGAATCGATAATGTACACACCTGCAGGGTTTCTCTTGGCACAATCTAAATACGACCTTATGCAATATGCATACCAATATCGCGGTAGCGGATGCGCGGAAATTTTGTCCCTTCGTGCGTCATTTATGATTAAGATCAAGTAAATAACATTAAATTCTTTCAACCTACCCCACAAAGAAAGCAGAATAAATGGTCCCTTGAATTCTTATATCCAGACATTTCCACAATAGTTCGACTACCACTGACATCGTATTGCGCTTGTGTAATTGTGTAAATAATATGATATACATTACATAGATATCCATACACACATATACCAACAAAAATAATAAGCTACAGTAATGTACCACATAATCTTTACTTCACGTACCTATTCAGAATACCCATTGTCAAACAATACCACACACAGAGATACACAACGTCACTGGGAGATGAATGAGTAAACATAATAAAATAGTAAATATCTTTCTATAGCTAACGAAGGGAAAGCGGTGTGTGATTAAATCGAAAGATTCTGGGTTCGATTTCTCGCGTTGCCGACTTTCATCATCATTGTGAATAATATAAGCTATTGCTTAGTATGAAGATGTACCTATTTGTAATTATCGAAAACCCATATTCATTTCTGAGACTGTCTTGAAAAAAAAATTGATGATAGAATAAATTACTATTATTATTACTGACAATAAGACGATTCTTACAAGGATCATTACAGCTGAAAGCCAATGCGATCCCAGAAGAAAATCTTAAATGATAACACAACTACAATATATCCCATATTCCTCGATTCCATAATAATAATATAGACAATTTATATTTGGCGCCGTTTAATGATACGTGACCATCTCAAGGGCGCCATGGCTTTTCTTGAAAAGCAGTGTTTTCTTGAAAAGCATCACACCGCCTCCCTCTTGTCATTGTACAAGCTTTTCGCATCCATCATATCCATACCCTTCTTTTAAGGTCTGGTATACATGGTCTAGCCATTTAACCTTCTTTCTTTCGAGTACCCTTTCTCTCAGCTATGTCAATCTTTTTTGTCACTTTTTTCTCATTTATTCTTTCCACATGCCCAAACCGATGAAATTTATTTATATTCATTCCACATTTTTCTCGTATAAGTTGAGGAGAACTGGAAATAGGTTGATCTTCAATTTCCTTAAATAAAAATTTTCACGCCACCAAATATAATTATAATATTCACTCCAGTTCAATCGTTTGCTAAAATATTCATGGTATTTATTAATTTGTTCCAGATGCCACCACTATGCCTGTTCTACTTCTCACACCCTTTTGGAATCCTTTCACCGGACCCACCAAGAGTCAGCAATGCCGCAGACTCATGCTTCCAACAGCCGTGGATGCAAAGAATACAAGCACAACCTTTGCCTTTTCCGAGAGGAGGAAATCGTCCATGCAATGAAAGAAATCAAGATAATAGACAAGCATTTCCACAGCCTGGAAAGAAGTCTTGTCAAATGCATCATTCACCAAATTTAAAAGTAAAAAAAGCAAAATGTCAGATACATTGTCAAAGAAAATATTCAAGCAAAACAATGCTGCCAAAATGCGAGCAGAATTTCGAGAGCTGTAACAAATTGGTAAATACAGACGATGTAAAATCTGATGAATGTAAAACTATTGATAATAGTAATGGAGAGTTCATTGCAGAACCAAGTCATTCAAAACCATTCAATAAAAAGAATGCAGAGTGTAGAAATCTCACTTGTTGTGGCGAAACTCATCTTTTGAGCAAAGATCGTAATCTCATTCGTCCCAAAAAACACGAGGCAAAGGTTTTGAATGAGCATGGTAACAAGCAACACCAGAAAAATATACTTCCTCCAATTGAAAGGCCAACAAAATTGTGTGAAAAAGATACAACTTATAAAAGATGGCTGGATGTTGATCACCAAAGGAACAATTTCAGATTAAAAGCATTTCTTCCACCACTTGAACTTCAAGATTTTGAATCTTTTGTACCCAAACCATCTGGTGATGAAGTTTTGATCGAAAAAGAAATTGTATATTTTGAGGATGATAAAGAATATCCTAGTTCTTATATTGAAATTAATATCGAGACTGCGGATGAAGTTGAGTGTTCTAAAAACGGTATTGATTTGGAAGTCAAACGTCGAGAAAGAAGAAAGAGGAAAGTAAGGAAAAGAAGACGGCCAGTTAAGTCTTCGGGAGGTGTGAACAAAGCCAGAAGCAGACCTCATCGAAGTGCTGCGAGGAAATTGGTCAACTGTCTATTACAAAGCGTTAATACTGGTGAGTTTTTTTCATTTTATAATTTAGTTGCCTAGTATGTACATTTACAATTTCTTATGCCTTTTTGGGTGGAGGAGAAGACCCATTAATGTTCACCTTACTTCGGTCTTTAGTTCACAAAATATTGATGATGATGATGATTCTGGATGATTTTATTTTGACGCTGTTTAACAGTCCCTAGACCGTCTCAAGGGCGCCTATTATTTTTATTTAACTATTATAAAATTTTGAAACCACTTTTAATTGTCAAAAAAATTGATTAAAATGCGAGACTTTTATGTGAGATCCAATTGTAGGTATTATTGTCACAAATTTTATTCACTAATTCATACATTTTTAAATTTGAAATTTTTGACTAGATCAAAAGTATATTATTTTTATTTTGTACATAGGTATATTTATATTCTGATTATTAAAACAATGTTTGTGTTGTTACGCCATTGTTATTACGCCATTCTCACTGTCAACGAAGTGATCACTTAAGCCAGTTCTTAAGCCATGGGATGCCTTTCTCACTTCTTGCGATTGGATTTTGCACAGTATTACATTGTGTAAACATGGTTCTCCAATTGCCGCGTACAGACAGCTGGATGCGAACGTCAATCATCAAGCAAAAATCTTAAATCTTTCGGCGACAATTCGGAGACAAAAAATCTTATTTTTACATATCATCGTTGCATATTTAAAATGGCGTATGTGCAAGCATTTTTATTTAGGGATGCTCTTTATTAAGGTTTATTAAGGCATTAAAATTGTTGTTTGAACTTTTTATTGGCATGTGATATTAATCTTCAAGTACTAAGTTTTAATATTTGATACTTACTATGAATCACTTTAAAATATGATTTTATTGTCACAATAAGCAGTGAATTCTAGAAATGTCAAAACTTTTATGATTTTACGCCATTTGAAATTTATGCAATGACAATAATATATGAAAGATGTTCCAATGGCGGCGTACAGACAGCTGAATGTGAACGTCAATCATCAAACGTCAAGTAAAAATCCTAAATCTTTCAACGACAATTTGGAGCAATGCTTTCATTATCCGTCCATGAGACGTAACGAAGGCATTAAAATAAAATAAAATAAACTTTATTGTGACAATAATAAGTACATTGTACAAAAGGCGGGTTTATTGGCATTCATTCTAATATGTCGTTGGAGAATGCTCCGAATTGTCGCTGAAAGATTTAGGATTTTTGCTTGATGCTTGATGATTGACGTTCGCGTCCAGCTGTCTGTACGCGGCACATCGAGATGTCCGATTGGTTTTGTCGTTATGCCCAAATCCGGTAAAATAATAAATATTATAAACACATAATAATAAATATTACATCGAATACACACGCAAGTCTTGTTTATGTTCTGAAAATAATAACATCTTTGTTTTATTAACTTCCATATCCGGTATTACTGAGAATATATTGGTATAATATTATTTTTGTCTATCTTTGTAATGAAGAAAATATAATTTTATAATGAAGAACTATTACGTGGGGTTTCGGAGAGTAGAGAGACTTCCTTTCTTTTCTGAGATTTCGAGTGTCTTCAAGTATTCACCTTGCCTTTTACACTCGGAAATATATGAAAAGATTAGAATAAGGGTTAATTGGAAGACATCGCATTCTAGTGATAAACTCGCCCTCTGTACATTGAATAACTGATATTTTTATGACACATTGTATTGATTTGAAATAATGTTACCGATGTTCACTGAAGAATAAAATAAATAAATAATAAATGTTTCTCGATTAGTGGACCTTGTACCGTGACAGCGAGAATGGCGAAATTGTTGAACGTTGCCATGGACGCTAAAAGCGAAAACGATTGATGAGCGATGGGATGCTTTTCTCAGTTCTTTCGATTAGAATATGTACAATGTTACAGGTTCTCCAACTCAGATGTCTGATTGATTTGATCGCGTTGTGCCCGAATCCAGTTATACCAACAACAACAAAAAATAGTAAATATTCTTATTTCTTTTTCAACAAAAAAAAACATGAGATGTTTTCTAAATTAGTGAACTATGTTTACACAGTGTATCATTGTGCAAAATCTGATCAAAAGAAGTGAGAAAGGCGTCCAAACGTTTACGAATTAGCTCTAGGCTGGGTTAAGTGATCACTTTCCATGGACAACGCTCACCAATTCCCCCATTGTCATATTTGATCATGGTCTGCCTCTCGGCAACGAATACATGATGAAAGAATTTATAAGAAAGTGAATATGTCTGAAATAAGTAAGGGTTTCCCAGAATCGCATAGACGTAAGAGATTCACCGTTTCCATTCATGTCCATCTGTAAACTAGTTCATATATTTTTCACATTTTGCCGCTTAAGAAATTTGAACACATTAACTAAATGTTTTTACATGTCTCTTGACAAGTTTATGCATCATGTCTTCTGCTATCTTCTTCAAGTTGGGTGTGCGACTCCCGATGAGGACCTTATCTACTATCTTTAGTGTCAAATTAGCGCTTTGAAAAAAAACTGATAAGCCTCAAGATTATCGAATATCTTACAGAATTCAGCAAAACAGTTTTTTATTTAATTTAAAATAGGTATCTAATATCTTACAGAATTCAGCAAAACAGTTTTTTTTATTAAATTTAAAATAGGTATCGAATATCTAACAGAATTCAGCAAAACAGTTTATTTTTATTAAATTTAAAATAGGTATCGAATATCTTACAGAATTCAGAAAAACAGTTTTTTTTATTAAATTTAAAAAAGGTATCGTATATCTTACAGAATTCAGCAAAACAGTTTATTTTTATTAAATTTAAAATAGGTATCGAATATCTTACAGAATTCAGCAAAACAGTTTTTTTTTTAAATTTAAAATAGGTATCGAATATCTTACAGAATTCAGCAAAACAGTTTTTTTTATTAAATTTAAAATAGGTGCTGTGTTAAAGTTGTGAAAAATTATTTTAATATAAGTTTTAAAATTTCACATTAAAACACTGTTTAATTTTCACGTATGGTCTTGTATTTAGTCAATTAACAATGCCTTAATTCTAATTGCCGAGCGCTTTCGCCTTGCGGCATCTTCAGGGCAAGAGTTACTTAAAACCAAAGAATGGAACAATCAAACCTACATTATTATAGTCCAAGGGATGGATGGAGCACATGGAATTTTAAGAGGGAGTGTTCTTATATATAATAGTGGTGAGAATGCAGAAATTTGGTCATTAACAATGTCTATCTATTTATTAAAATAGATATATTACCTTGTGTTCCAGATATGCATATATTTTTATCCAACCCTTAGACTATATGACCCTTATTGCATCCCACTTCTAAGACTATATGTATAACCTTTAGAATTGGGATGCAGTCTTCTTTGATGACACTGACGATGAAGCACTTATTGTTGTATAACTCTCTTTATTTTTATTGCACACATAAATACAGTTATCTTGAATGCGTTATTTCAGTCATTTTAACGTGGATAGCTGCCACACAACCCGAAAAATATTAGTGAATACAAGAATATTTATCAATTTAACAAATTCTAAAATACGTTTTCAGATTCTAGATTAAAACGGTGTCGGGAGCAGCTCCGTTGGAGACAGAGTACCTACAAACTTCCATAAACCGAATGAAATATCGGTTCTGGCATACGGCCAGTAACACCGCTTGTAATGGAGTGATACATTGGCGGTTTATATCGTTAGATCGTTAGCGACTAATCGCGGCGAGTCAATACTATAAAGTCGACGATACGAAATAGTAACTTGGCTTCCAAACTAGCCAAAAAGCCTAGCTGAGATTTTCAGGCTAGAATTTTTTTTTTAATTTTTTTATTTTTACAATATTAAAGAATCAAACAGTCATAACATAATATGTTAACAATTAATACACTCAACATGTGGACCAGCGAAGATTCCACTCTTACCAGAAATGTCTTAGTCTTGAGAAAAAAAGCAAAAGTTAAAATTTTCTAAAAAAGTCAAAGTAAATTTAAAAACAAAAATAATACAATATTTAAAAATAATACAAAAATATAAAAGTATAAATGAAATTACTCGCCGTCAACAATCCGATCATCTTAAATATTGCGCGCAATCACGTACCATGTATGAGAGTGAATTTCCTTTGTCGTTTAGTGCGAAACCATTAAAATAACATTCACTTTACGCAAACGAACCGTGCAAGATTAGTTTTTGTTTCACTGCAAGCATTATTTCTTTCGAAGCTTATGTTTTTGACCTTAGACAAGCCACTGATATAGAAACGACTTTTTAGTTCGTTATGGATCAACAAAACGAGCCAACGGTCCAACAAACCGTCGACTAGTGAAAACTGTTTGGCCTTTTCGTTCTGCAATAATTCCTCTTACCCATGTAAAGTTTTAACAAGATAACCTTGATCATCGATGCTGTACTATGTATTATTTCCAGATAATACCAAGACCTGGACTCCATGCCAAACAAACATCTACTCATATAATAATGTAATATGAACACATAGTTACATTTATATTAAAATGTAATATGTAGTTATTTGTTTGACATGTGAATAGTGAAGGTTTTCGTTTACAAATTCATGTCTCTTGATTTGGGTCCAATATTTTAATGTGCCCGTAGGTTGAGCTTAATCCTGAACTAGCCCTTAATTTGATTAAATTTGCAGTTACCTTCATCCTATAACAACTATTTTACATATTGAAAGAACCCACCACACACCCGGATATCTCAGGACACATTAAGGGTTGCACCCTCCCTCACCCATGGATGTTGCAGGAATGTCAATTCCCATGTCATCCATAAATATCTCAGGAGTCAAATACTCCTATTTATCCGCACTTGCAATCAAAAAAATTGTCCTCACGGGTGAGCCACATGGGCAGCCTGAATGGCCGCCCGGCCAAATCCGTCTGGTGGGAATCTTTTAAACTACTGTAAAACTTTCAATATCCCCTTAAGGTAGAGAAACATCAATATTTTTATTAAATTAATGCATGGATCCGAAATGCTCACATAGGAAACAAAATATACCTAACAATCAAAATTTGGTATAAAAAGCAGAAATATGATGTACAGAAACTATTAAAGATCCAAGATAGAGAGCTCAGGGGTCACCGGTACCAGAGTAATGTGAAACATATTCTCTCTCCCGAAGAGGACATCCCATCCAATGCTACTCTCCACCAAGGGGGACAGGACGCACAATAACGAAAAACGAGTTCGCCACACGAAAGACCGCACTCCAGACCAAATCAACTCATAGATTCACTCACCCGCGTCAGCCGGAGACGAACCCGGCAAACGAGTGACTTTCAGTGACACTTAATAATCTCTATGGCGAGGTATTTTTTATCGTTATTATGTTTTGTGGAACACCTGACAAAGAATTAATCTCCCACTCTTTTCCGCAAGCTTTCGAGTGTCCTGCCAAAAGCAGGTGCTTGAAAAAATAAAGGCATTTAAATCTTAAATTCAGAGATGAAGTTTGCAACCCACTCATGAAAAGCTTAATTTTTTGTTGGCCCAGAGAGAAAAACTTGCTCGTTTATTACATACAGCTAGTCTGCTGGTTATCCCACTTGTGGGATATGGCGTGACGGTATACTAGTAGCAGAAAATGATACTGCGTAGAGAAGAAGGCATATTCTCATTTCTTCCCTTCACTCGGAGCAGCATTTCTCGCTTTGATGCGACATTAAATCCTGTGCATGGGTGTGTCGTTATGGCGATACATATCTCCAGGTACAGCACGAGGTATGTAGCGGGCGCTGCCCTTTAAAAAAAAGTAGAAAATGCCGTTTTGTGGAACTCAACTTGCAGAATATTTCCACAAACTTAGTTAAAAAAAAATATTTGTCTACATTCGACCCTAAACCATTAGATATACTTTGATATGGGGGGGGGGTGAGAGAGATGGTGATGAGAATGGTTTTGGTTGAGGATAAAATAAAAAAAAATATTATGCCAAAAAATGCCAGCGGCTGAGACTCTACTGGGCTACTTACAGCACTCCAGGAGTTAAAACAATAAAATGGTCTCGATTAAATTATACAGTGAGGCTATATAAATTAAGAGACGACAAGTTATCTGTAATTAAATGGACAAATGTGTAAAAGACAAATTTAAATTTCAAACATTTAATGAAAATAAAAATTGCTTACCACTATTACAGACACACAAAAACAAGGCTAGACAATACTACGGCTTAATCACTACCCATTGTCTATGCACATTTAATTGTCCCACAAGAAAAACACACTTGATGATAATTCAATTAATAAACGAAGCACTTTTAAAATCAATTAATTTACACTTTGCGATGAATATATAAAGGATCCCGCGTTGAGGGCGCCTCTAGCATGAAAATGCTTAGAGGCAACACAAGTTGAAGAAAGCGCCCCTTGGCGCAGTGCTGGGAGGGCGAAGTCCCACGTCCGAGGCTCCTGGAGGCAATTACCAGCCTACACAGGTGCAGAGTTGGCTCGTCATGACTTCAGGAGGAGAATATCTCGACTCAACTGAAGCCCAATGACTAGAGACTCTTGTCTCTCTGAAGGTCAGCTGATGAGTGATGGCAGGAGCGATCCTTATACCAAGGACGCCTGTTTACGACTGATCACTACCGATGACTGGAGGAGACTAACTGATCTTTCAAGGACATTTCTCCGCTGTTCCTTGAGTGGTGTAGAGAGGGGTTGGTCATATACCCCTCCTACGCTGTGATGCATCTCTGTGCAGCGCCGTGATTGGCTAATTGAATACCAATACACGCTCACCGCAAGTTCCATTGTATTGCTAGTACACCTGCACCCTTGTCTGCATTCCAGGAATTATGTACATGATGAAATAAATATTTACAAATAAGTTTGATATTGTTAAGCGTCCAGTGCACTGATTTATAATTATTCACATATGTATAATTAAAGCGTCTCTTTCACTGATATTATATTTAAAACAATATTTCTTGTGTCCTTTATCACTGTTCTTTATCAAAGCGTCTTTTCGCACAACACAAAATAACACAATCCTTATTCTATTACATAGCACAATACAACCCTTTAGGTAGATAATTAAATACTCAAACTACGTATGTTACAATAAAATTAAAATTCATACCTAAAGAGTCGTTTACATAATTCAAAATATATCATCGATATCAACATTCAATATCTCGAAGCGTAGGTATAAAAAATCCAACCAAGCCGATACTAAATAATATTAACAATACAAACGCATTCTAGAATATTCATTAAATAATTTGATACATAATGAATGCGCCTTAAGTTGATACATAATGAATGCGCCTTAATCCTGTGTCGATATAATTCTCTTTATTACCCCTATTGCTATGCAGGTACAAATATATATAAACAATAATATTTTGTATGCAGGTACGAAGATTAGTAAACAATTAAGAACAATATTAACGCAGGTACCTTTTAAGTGCAGGGATATTTTTAATGTTCGGATTTTCAGAGTTCTCATGAACTGCATTGTTTATTTCGGTAATTCAGTACCACTTTCTAAATACTAATTATTATTTTAATAATAACTTTTCGGCACAATACCTACTATACCGGGCATAACAACTTAATATCTTATCTTCAGTTATTCATGTCTTCCTTATTTTTCCTTTCATTGTCCCTTGTAATATCTTCAAGTACTTATTCACAATAATAAAACCCTAGAGATGGAGGAGCTTTCTGTCATTCTTATTTTGTGTTTCCATTTTTAAGTTGAGTTGGGTACGTTTAATGATAACGGACATGTTTAGAGAATGCCTGGAGTAGTATTATTATTAACAACGTTCTGCCAACGTGACTATTCTTATATTTGAACAATATGTTTTTTTTATTTATCCATTCTTTACAAACGAATTCATAAATAAATATTACAAACATTTATTACAAACGAATTCCTAGATAAATACATTAGAATTAAATACAATCAATATACAGAGGGCGTGTTTGTCTAATGAAAAATTGAAAATCTCTCTCTCTATGCCGACTTTTGATGGTCTTCTCGAGAGTACTACAGGTCAGAAACTAGCCTCCTCCATTCAGAGAGACTCTGCGCCGCCAACAAAGCGGTCTCTATATCTTTTCACAACATTTTTAGCTGATGATAATGACACAAGAACGATATATTGTGAAAAAGTGAAGTCCGGGCCGACGGAACTCTTGTGGACGAAAAAGAACATTGCTCTATATAGTATAAGCTATGCCATTAGTCCATTACGGCATATACTACTAATAGGGTAGCCAGCAGACCAGCTGCGTGAAAAAAAAACATACAAGCTGTCTTCTCTGTGTCAACAAAAATTAAGACATTCAGGATGAATGGCAAACCTCAGGGTTGAATTTTTGAGGAAAAATGTCTTTATTTTTTCGGACACTTGCCTTTTGGGAGATCTTGAGTGGGAGACCAATCTTTTGCCAGTTGCTCCATGAATCGAAATTATTTATTTACTTTAGTTTTACAATTTGTTAGAATGGGTGTTATCTGTTATTGAAAATATTTTTTTTGTTTAAAACATGCTCTTCCATTTTGACACACATTTTTCAAAATTTTCCCTACTGACTTCTCTGTTCGACTCGCTGTGTGTAGTATTCTATAACTATAATAATTCTTAATTATTTGATTGAATTCTTAATTGTTTTTGTTAATTGTTGAATTTAATCTGTGTATATTTAATTTCTTTAATTATAATAATCGTACATAAGTGAGTGATTAATAATTGTTCCTTTATACCTACTATAATATTATTATTGAACACGCAACAATATAACAACAGCATTATATTACTTTGCTGCACTAGTTTATTTAACCTCTTCCTTTATATTTGCCTGAAGATGAGTGTAAAAGCTTTCGAAAGCAGGCTCGCAAACTCATATAGTCACCAGTGAAATAACTATTATATCACGCAACGTTTTACCAACCATCCTCTTCGGCGATCTCATCTACACAGCATTTATTCCACTTTCGTCCTTATTCAACCATGTCCACGTTTCGCATGCATACATAAGTGTCGGTATCAGTAGGGTTACTCTTGACAAAATCTTAACACGATTTTGACCATAGTCCCTTCGTGCGTCGTATGATCAAGATCAAGACTAGATTAAGATCGTATTTAGATTGTGTTAAGAATAGCCCTGCAGCAGGGTTACTCTTGACAAAACTAAACACGATCTTAATCTAGTCTTGATCTTGATCATACGACGCACGAAGGGACTATGGTCAAAAACACCGCGCTACCGCTAACGCGCGATCGGTTTGTGTGTATTTTTGGCCAATAGTCACTTCGTGCGTCGTATGATCAAGATCAAGACTAGATTAAGATCGTGTTTAGTTTTGTCAAGAGTAGCCCTGCAGGATGGTATTGTGCACTAGCAATTTTGCCATGTTTGACACATTGTCATAGTTGACAATGGGTCGAAGTGCATCGTTAATCCTAGCACCGGCCACTTTTCTTCTTTCGATATCCTTGTCGCATCTTCCATCCCTCGCAAACCCTTGCAACTTTTTATAGCTGTGTGATATTATTATTAAAATATTAAATTTTAATATTTGATGCTGCGAATCATTTTATTTCTGAAATGTCAAAACTTTTATTTATTATTTAAATGTGCAACGACTAATAAGCTTGTTTCATTTAAGTTTTTTATTGTAATGTTGTTCCACCATGTACCGTTTTTCGATAAAATAAACTTTATTTTCCTTCAGCTACAACGCATAAAACACAAGTCCTTAAAACGTTTTTCTTATGCAAACAATAAATAGAAAATGGGTCGTAAAAAAACAATAACGAATTGATATTGTTGTTAAATTTTGAATTGAAACACTCCTTAGGGATTATTGTATTCGCATCAGTGATCCAATATCATTGAGATCTCCTCTCTTCCAGTGAATCAAGTCAGTCTTATTGAGGCCAGCCAAATATCCGTGATTAATTGAAAAGGGATGGAAATATTTATTTACTTGCGTTTTAACAGTCGGCAGGGCTACTGCAGGGCTACTCTTGAAACAATCTAAATACGATCTTAATCTTGTCTGGCCAGCCTAAGGGGATCTAAGGTGCCATTGTGGACAGCCCTCATGTTTATTTATTTATTTATTTATTTTGGTCAACGGAACACTACAGACAATACATATATGTTTAGTACAATTATACAATAATCAACAACAAGTTTAGTATACAATGCAATGTCCAGTTTATAAGTGTTCATATATTATTCTGTTAAATCAAATCAAAGCCCAATTGGTTGTCATACATAATTAAAAACAATAATGAAAAAGAAATTAAGAGTAAAAACTGTTTGGAATTTTTGGACAAAGCTCGTTCGGTGTATTTAATTTGAATGTTCCATGGAGCACCCAGCAAAAGACTGGTCTCCCACTCTTTTCCGTAAGTTTTTGAGTGTACTGTAAAACAAGGTGTTCCAAAAAATTAAGGTACTTAAACCAATTACTTCCTTAATTCAGAGATGAGGTTTACAACCCATCCCATTCTATGAGAGGGCCTTTGGTGTTGTTGCACCGGTTATGTGGAATCGCCTACCGGTGCCATTGAGAGATAGTCCGACTGTCACCAGTTTCAGAAGCAAATTAAAAACTGAACTCTTCACTGGCTTCCTCGAGACGGTCTAGGGACTGTTAAACGGCGTAAAAAATAAAATCATCCAAAATCATCATCATCATCATCCCGAATGTGTTAGGTATTTTTGTTGGCACGGAGAGTACTGCTTATATGCTTATTACATGTAGCTGATCTGCTGGCTATCGCTTTTGTGTAATATATGTATGCCGTGATGTAGTAATTTTTGTTTCATTTCGATAGGTACAGTCACACCCCTGTTTACGTTGCCTTACCTAGTGATGAATTTATAAAATACTCGTTCACGCTTCAGCGAGCAGACAGAAATACCTGCACAACTAAAGGGTCGTTCACATTTGTTCACTTTCAGTGATCACTCCGGATGATCCTCCAAGATGAATAGGTGTGAACAGGCGTTTCATCAATAATGATCACTAGCGATGACGGAGGAAAGAGATTACCACTCGTCATAATTTTGATGAAAGGTTCTTTCCCTGAAACGCCATAAACAAGTTTTATCTTATTATTTGTTTAATTCTCTATGAATAGGTATGTATTGAATGTCAGAATCATGTACAAAATTATAATGCAGTCGAGAGCAAGTGTTATTTTTCATTTTTGGATTTGTTTAATTATTTTTATACGAAAATACGTCAAACTACATACAAAATGAGTGAGAGTGTTGACATGGCAGTGAAAGCATAGGATGAACAAATGTGAACAGACGTGTTCACTTTCGATGAACAAGTTTTACTCTGACACTTTGGATGATCATCCAAAGTGAAGCAATGTGAATGCTACTTAAGTTCGTACTTACAATAGGTACAAAATAATAAATTCTTATACTCGTTTTGCGCTGTATCGTCTTACAACCATTGACCAAATAGATTAGTAATTCAGTACAATTTTTCTCAGAATTTATGTTCCAATATTATTGAAAAAATAAAACAGGTGTTTTATTCTACTAAAGATTATATTTTGTGAGAGAGACGTCTCTCTCACAAAATATAATCTTTAGTAGAATAAAACACCTGTTTTATTTTTTCGATATGGAATTCTACTACCTTAACACCGACACAGTGAATCCAATATTATTAATAATAATTCGATGTTATTTTTACAATTAACCATTGTATGAGGTTATTTAATATGTAAATTTAACTCATCAAATTGCCATAATATAAGGCTTAGAAAAGACAAAGTCACCTTATTCGGTAGTGCCCCGGACGGGACTTGAACCCGCGACCTATCTTGTCGCGAGATGTGCATAGGGTAAAAAATATGAAAAAAAAGCGCCCTTGCCGTGGTTCGTATCACAAAATAGCGCTAAAGAAATTGTCTAGATTATTAGGTATCATTATATAAATAGGAAGTAGGATGCTATGCCATAAATGAAAAAAAAATATAAGAGAGCACAACATTTTTATGTATAATATTCATGAAATATTAGTAAATAATCACTGAATGGTGCTCCTTGACAGCTCCAAAACAAAATAAAATTAGGACCGTTCCGTTACTAAAGCAACATAAACATTTATTCTGATGATATTGAGTCTACTGTTTATAAGTCATATCCGCAGCCCTTTCAAGCGGAAGAATTTAAGTGCAAGATATTCTAAATTCAAAATGAAATTCTTGAAAATTTCAAAACTTTACATCGCATCGCACCGACCTCCTGAAATTCCGTTAAAGCATACTCTGCATATCAGGAAGATGGACGTGTAATAATAAATATTATATTGTGAAGGCATCTTTATGAAAGTATGAAAAGCATGCAGTTTGGAAACAAGAAGAAGGCAATATTTTTGGAATGCCTAATATTTTAAACAAGGTTTTATTCAAAGAGCAGGAGGTAGCACGGGCGTAGCCAGGTTTTCATATAGGGGGGGGGGGGGGTTAAGAAAATAAAGCTACTGAAAGTGCATGCAATAACTTTCATGAAATATGTAAAACAAAATTGAATATTGATGTTGATATCTTAACGTTTCGGTGCAATGGGCAAGTTTATTACAGAAGCACGATATCTTCCAACTAACCCATAGGAAGTCAGTCATTGCTATTATTTTATTGAAAAGAGTTATGAAATTATAAATATCATCATCATCATCATGTCAGCCTCCCTGCGTCCATTGTTGAACATAGGCCTCCCCCATTGATCTCCACAGCTCTCTATCCTGGGCAGACCGCATCCAGCCGCCCCCTGCAACCCGTCTTACGTCGTCCGACCATCGTGCTTGAGGCCTACCAACACTTCTTCTGCCTGTTCTAGGTCTCCACTCCAGAACTTTCTTTGTCCACCTAGAGTCTGTGGTTCTGGCCACATGACCAGCCCAACTCCATTTCTGACTAGAAACTCTGTGAACGACATCGACGACCCTGGTCTTTTTATTATAAATATATTCATTCATATTTTATACCATTACAGAATTCCTCAGAAGTGGGATAGCCATCAGACTAATTGTATGCAATAAACATATAAGACCTCCTTTCTGTGTAAACAAAAGTTTAAGACAATCTGAATGGGTATGCATTCTACATTCACCAATCTTTTTAATTCCTGTTTCGATCCAACATGATCGACATCTATTGAGCATAAATATGTAATTTATGTCAAATAACAGCAATCATCTTTATGATGACTGTTCGAGGCAGTGACTGTGTTGACACTTGATTAACAACCTGAAACACTAGATGACGTCAGACAATGATTCTACTATTTAAAGCTTTGCTTTGACAAGTGGTTTTATAATCCAAAAGCATTATGCTTGAAATATCTGGATTTTTATCAAATTTTTATTTCATCATGTGACAAATATTTATAATATTAGATTTTTGAATTTTGGTGTAGAAATTTACCGATGAATCTTAATTTTATAAATTATTTATTAAAGACATCGATGTTACCCCCTGTAGCTGTCATGTTTACAGGTAAATTTATATAAATTTTAATTATTATCTACTAGTGTTAATAAATATTTATTTACTTTATTTATATTTATACATACATCCACTGCGTGAGCCTTTTACATGTTAAAATATAAAACAAAAACAAAACATAATTCTCACTTACAACACAGTTAGAACAGAACAACAACTGGCGAAGAACAAATAGGTACAATTGGAAATCAAACTATAACAATCATAAAATAAGTCGAAACGAAACAAGTAGAAAAGTCATGAAAAATCAAAACATTGTGGTGAGAGTGTAAATGTCAACAAAGGTTTGATAAATGTCAAGAACAATTATTTATTGTTATACAGTAAGGAGATGTCAAGTAGATAGAAGAAAATTTTTAATATACATGAATTGTAATAGATAATTGAAATGTCAAAAAAAATCAATAAATAATACAGTAAGATGTCAGAAATTAAATAGGTAGATATATATCAACTATATAATAAATTGTCACTAATAGATGAAGGAATAATAATACAAAAGTTCAAATTAACAGCCAAACATACTTCGAAATGCCCATTGTTAATTTAAACCTAGGTACATTAAAACAATTTATAATGTCATGTTCATATTTAGGTAAACTGTCAGCAAAAATATCTGTATTATCTCCTACCAGGTTCCAACCATAGGAGAGAAAAATGAGTAATATAAATATATTATGTTATTTAAATTATGACTTTAAAAAACAGTAATTAATTAATATGTGTGTAATACAGTCTTTAATAATAATTATTATTACAGTTTATTTCATTTCTATTTGTTGTGTTCATCATAATAACTTTTATTTTTACTTTTATTTGAATTCAATATGAAAGATGTTTTAGGCTATTCAGAAAGCATAAAAAATATTGTCTATGAATTACGTACTTACTAAGAACTTACCCTACCAACGTCAAATATAATCTCTCGTGCATGGCATTAACAGTATAAGTCAAATTTCAACATTTTACAGGAGAGCATTTTAAAGTTTTTAAAATAAGCTTCTGAAGTCAAATATTGATACAAAGACGTGAAATTTACAATTTCAATGTAAAAAGTGTATTATTTTGTTACTGTATATACAAAAGTTTAAAAATAACTTAAATAAAGGATTAAATTGACTTGTACTCATAGATTCTGATATAAAAATGACATATACTATTAGATTCTTACATATACTGTTGATGTCAGTTGTGTTGGTATCTGGTTTCAGTGACATATACTGTTAGATTCTTACATATACTGTTGATGTCAGTTGTGTTGGTATTTTGTTTGTGACGTATACTACTAAATGCAACTTTTTCATAGGCTAGCTCTAAAAATAATATTAAAAATCATCCAATTTCATAAAAACAGACACTTCTTTGGAAGACTAAAAAACATAGGTACTTTGTAATGGTATAGATTGCAAGTTTCCATGGTGGTTTCTCATTATCCACTGTGAGTGTTTAGGAAACTATTTTCATATTTTGTCTCCCAACTGATGGTACCATCTTCCAGGGTTGCAGCTCTCCTAAACTTCATCCATCCTCAGACAAATGGATCCTTAAATTCGCAGACAGACTTGCCCCCCTTCAGTGCCAAAACATAATGAAATTTCTCAATCCTATTCCCACTTTCCTCTTGGAGAAATTGACAAAAAGTTTAATGGCAAGGAACTAAAGCTGTTCCTGAACTGCGTTACAGATACATCCCCAGGAATCGATGGAATAACGTATAGCCTTATACAAAGAGTTTCTCTAGAATATTTACTTAACATTATTAAAAATATTTTCATCATAGGCAATATACCTTGCTCGAGGAAAACTCAGATCATTATTCCAATCTTGAAAGCAGAGACTGACCCAAACCAGGGCCAATCATATCGACCAATTGCACTCTCCTCAGCAATAGCCAAAAATACAGAACACATGGTGAAAAATCGACTAGATTGATTCATAGAAGGTAACAGGAAGCAGCCATCTTAGTTATCCAATTTCAGGAAGAGAATGGGAGTCCTGGACAGCGTAGCTATTTTGGTCACAGATGTTCACGTTTCGTTATCGAGGAGAAAGCTCTTGGAAGGTGTTTGCTTGGACATCAATAGTGCTTTCGATAGTGTTATTATTTTTATACTATGTGCAAAGCTTGATCAATTGGACATTCCTTCTACCCTATCCGGACGTGAACCAAACCCGCAATCACCCTCCTATTAGAAAGACCATTCACAGGTGATTGCCGCAAGGCTCAGTGTTCTCACCCATTCTATTCAACTTGTACACGCATGATGTCTATCAGTCAGTATCTACGGATGTCCAAATTTTGAAATCTGCGGATGATTTGTTCGTATATTGCTCCGATAAATCCATCGGGAACCAAATCCGCAATCCGGACGTGAACCAAACCCGCAATCACCCTCCTATTAGAAAGACCATTCACAGGTGATTGCCGCAAGGCTCAGTATTCTCACCCATTCTATTCAACTTGTACACGCATGATGTCTATCAGTCAGTATCTACGGATGTCCAAATTTTGAAATCTGCGGATGATTTGTTCGTATATTGCTCCGATAAATCCATGGACAACTTCCAGGTTTCCTTGCAATCAGAGTTGTTGTCGGAACATGGCCTTAATGCTTCCTTCCAGAAGTGCAAAAGTATAGTATTCTCCAGGAAAACTCCGTCTAGTTTACCTGAAATTTTGATTTGACCAACGGTTGATTAATTCTTTTAACGAAATAAGATTCCTGGAGGTCACATTGGTCACTGGTCTTTGATGGACCTTATTCATTGAACTCATACACCACAAATGTCAGACCGGCCTCAACATCATGAGAGCCGTCTCCAGGGTCTGGTGAGGTTGCCACCCCGCGACTCAGAAAATCTTTTATACAGCATTTATCTGCAGCCATTTGGACTTTGGATCCTTTTTAATAACCCCAACCTCCAAGAAAACTTGTTGAGACCGGATCCGGTCTCAGTCTCTTCCGTTAATTATGGGTAATCCTCCCCTAGCAACGCATTACAGGTGGAGGCTGCAGATCCCCCACTTGGACTGCGCAGACATCTTATGTGTTACAGGTTTTTAGTCAGAATCCTGCGTTTTATTGATTACCCTCTGTCTCTCAAACTTCATCTCCTCTCATACTTGGTAACTCATTTACCAGTATGGAGGGGTAAAGATCCACCACCTCTTGTTACCAGCTATAGAAAAATTAAAACTCCCTTGTTGGAGAGCTACACAGTTCTTACTGTATACTCTTTGTCATTTCCCACACTAAGTTTTAAACCGAAAGTTGCTCTCAACCTGGGTGTCAGTAATGGCATATTCGCACCTCATATTTTCAAATCGATTTTTGATTCCGATTGGCACTACTGGCACCTATCTATACAGACAGTTCGAAAAGTGACAAAGAGCGTACAGGGGCTGGCTTTTTTTTTAATATACCTAACACTAATAAAATGTTCAGGCACAGAGACGAGTCGTCAGTCTTCTCAGCGGAATGTCTTGTTATTAGAGAGGCTATAAGGGCTCTGACCATACGCCATTACAGGGTTAAAACTCTCCTCAACGACTCTCAAAACGCTCTCCAGTCCGTTCTCTCTCCAGCATTATCCCGACCAGAGATCTTTTATCTTTAGATATTAGATACCTCCTATATAAACTTCAGATTTTGGGTGGAGAGGTGGTACTGGGTTGGATCCCGAACTGTGGGATCCCGGGCAATGAGGCAGTATATCTATTGGCCAAATTGGGAACGAACCTCCCTAACCCATCGGAAACTGTCTCAGCCTCCGATTACACTTTGATATTCGGCCAAAATCTCATCCAGTACTGGCAGGCAGAGTGGTCAGAGACCAGCCAACTCAAAAGAAGAAAGTATACCTCAATCCAACCCAATGTGTCCACGAAACTTTTGTTTTTCGGAAATTTCAATGAGTAAGGCTGACACCTCCACGATCTGTATAATGACGTTAGCTCATTGCTTTGTCAGATCGCATCTCTACTGAATCCACGTTATTGGTTCTCTTCTATGCGACCGCCTGAAGGAGGAGGAACTTGATCATTTTTTTTTCGAATGCCCGATCAATAACTTCTACCCAACTTTGATTAACAACCTGGTACATTATAGGGTTCCGTTACCTACAAATACTTCCTTGCTCCTGGGTTCAAGAAACAAAAGTATTTTCAAACTCCTTGTCCTATTCCTTAAGCCCCATTTGATAAAGCTTTGCATTTTGTGTTTTTTGTCCTGAACTAATAATTTTTCTTGGCAGTTTCTGGCTAGGAAGAAAGCCAACATAAGAATAAGAGAGACAACACGTGATACCAACAGTATAAGTGAATTAGTAAGAAAAAAAAACATTCACGCGGCTCATAGTACATGTTGACTTATACTGTTGATGCCACTCACAATGTTGAAAACTAACCATAATGATTGGTCACTAAGAGTATAGGTCGACATATACTTTTAATGCTATACGAGTTTGAAAATAAATAAGATATACTATTAAGTACAAATATTGTTTTTAAGGTCTTATAATTACAATTTGACTTTTGTTATCGATTACACATGTGTAGTTTGAGATATACTACAAGATTCCATCAAAAAGTAAAAATCGATTTTTTTTGACTTATACTGTTAATGCCATGCACGAGAGATATAATTATGTCATTTTATTTTGATTATTATAATAATAATGGAAAATGTCTGTTTGTATGTTTTGTTACTTGTTGAAACATTTTCATCAAATTACACTAGGAACTCAATGTAAACCGACTCATGAAAATATACAATGATGATTTGACAGATATATTATCCTTTCTCTCTCTCTCTCTCTCTCTCTCTCTCTCTCTCCCTCTTTTTCTGCCTTCCTTATAAGTTATAATAATTCGTTTTAGGTAATTTTTCTTGCGTATGTATTAAGTGTCTTATAAATTTATGTAAAGCACTGTCATTATGACTAAAATGCAGCTGTGTATTTTGTAATAAATAAATAAATAAAAAATGTTTAAAATGATAAATTATACCACATGCTTCGATTTCATAGAGTAGGTATATTTTTTAAATTTAGAATGTGATCATCTACAAGGTTAAATCTTCCTTCGAGAATGGCAGAATGATTAAATTATCAATCTCTGTATTGTGGTATCCTCCACAAATGTAGTAGTTTATTGAAAAACTGCTTATAATAAACATTAAGATAGTCCTCTCTATGTCAATATACAGAATGAGTGATTATTTCTCACTACAGCGCGTTTATTAAAATTAAATATACGTACTGGTTATTCTCATCGCGTCATTAAAATATAAGACATCCAGGATGGCTTAAATGTCTTCTACGTGAAGTTTTACGAATATCTGCCTTTTACAGAACACTTTTCATTAAAATAAATACAAAAAATTGGAACCGTATTCTACTGGGGTTAACGCTTTTTAAAATGGAATAATCGGTTAAAAACACCGAGTAAAATACGCTAGTACCTATATAGATAGTGTGAACTTATTACTGGTCACTTTGTATATATAGACTAGTACACACATACAAACATACATACACAAGTGCCAATTCAATGAATTGAATTTCAGCCACCAGTCTGTAGTAACACATAGTAATATTGTAGATATAAATGTACAGTCCCTGGCCACAATATAATAATTACTCTGTATTTATTTATTTTATTTTATTCTTCACATTTGTACATTGGTTACAATATAACAAATCAAAACAAAGTATCATAAAAATATTAGTTGTACAATTCAATGTACAGAGGGCGAGTTTATCGCTAAAATGCGATGTCTTCCAACTAACCCGAAAATATATAACAACATATCCCACAAGTGGGGTAGCCATCAGTAGACCTATTGAAAGTTAAAAAACATGCTGGTTGTCCTTTTATTTATTTATTTACTTAGTTTATTCAGCATGGGTGTCATACTTCATCGCTGAATCGAAGATGTTGAATGTTTTGTTTAATTTAGACATGACCTAGTCGTTTAAGTGTTTGTTTTTAATATCTCAAAATTTTATTTTTATAATTAATTAGTAAAAGCAATTAGGTACTAATTTTATTTATTGAAAATGTTTTTCGATAAATAAAATTAGTAAATGGGAATTTATTGGTGAATGCTGTCCATGGACACAGAAAGTGATCACTTAAGCCAGCCTAGAGCCAATTCGTAAGCGTTGGGACGCCTTTCTCACATCTTCTGATTAGATTTTGAACAATGTTACATAGTGTAAATATACTTAGTTCACCAATCGAAGTTCTGATTGATTTTGGTTTATTTCTTATTTCTATGCTGTTCACTGTACAGTGTATGTAAATCAGTAAAATTATCTATCTATACTTTACCTTTATACCGTGTCTCAGGTGGGGTAGGAAAAGATATCTGAATACTATATTTTTCCCCTTCTTCCACATTCATCTAATTTCTCATTAATGCATATAGATTTAAAACATATTTGATATTAATAAAACACTGTTTTACTTTTCACTATTAATTTATTATTACTCAAGCGCTTTCGTCAAGTTAGCTTGACATTTTCAAGAGAACTAATTACAAGAATTTTTTTTCTCAAAGTCACATGCAACAACAACATTTTTTATATGTCGGTACCTAAAAACAGAAAAGAAGGGGTAAGGAAGTAAGAGTAGTTAAGACAATGGTGGATGAACAATTGGTTTCAACAATGGTGATGAATGGGGTATTTGAATATTTACTATATTTTTAATATTTCTATGTATTTCCAATGTTTCCAAAGCAATTAATTTTCTATACCGGTTTTCTGAATGTAGGACCACAAAATTGTGATTATGACTAATGTAATGATCCGCCATCTCCGAACAATTAGATAAACCCCTAAGTGCTCTGGAATGTTCTTTGATACGAGTGTCTATCGACCGACTGGTCTGTCCGAAATATTTGGCATCACAATCATTGCAATCAATACAATAGACACCGCTGCTATTAATTATATTGTTACGGTCCTTATTATTAAAAAGAAGCTCTTACTCGACATGTGGCCGTTCTTGAAAATTTAATCCACGTGCTCAAGCCACGTAGTTTTTAGACGTCCGCGTTTTCTTTCACCCTCTTTTCTACATCTTTCCATCGGGCATCCAATCCACAAGTCAAAACCATTTCAACTTATTTACACCCGTTCTATCTACAACACTCATCTCACATCCGCTCATTTTTCTGATATCCTCGTTCTCCACTCCATCTCGCAGGGTAACGCAAATAAAGTTGTGCAACATATTACTGGTAAATGACAAAACCATTCGTTCGCCGAGTAGGTATGTAGTGTGGATGCTGCGTATATGAAAAAAAAAACATTATGAAAATACCTGGTCAATTATTATAATATTGCAGCCATGGACTGTACCTACATACATACAAAACTCACTAACCGACCGACCAACAGGCCAGACACAGTATAGTACAGTACTTACTCTATTGGGAACGCAGTACAACTCAGTCGAGTACTGAACCTCGCAAGGTCCGGTGTGGTTGGCTCCCACGCTAAATTATTAAACCAACGCGACGCCTCAGCATTCAATACAAAAGTAAAACAACAAAAAAAAAATATAAAAGTACAATACATAATAATATACAACAAAAATAAACATTATTTTTTCTGCGTGCTTTGCAGATAATATTATTATGTACGTGGTTAGAATCAAATCGAAAAAAAAACAACTAAAAGCTAGGAAAAATAAATGAAATTGTTTTGATATAAATCCTAAGAAATAAAGATATTTTTTTTGTTATCATTTAACGAAGTGCATCCAAATTATAAACTCTCTAGTGTTTGTAAAAAAAAAGTTAATTTGTTGTGATTTATTTGTTGTGGTGTCGTTTTTATTTATTTATTTCGTGTTTTGTGTTCAAGTTTATATTATTTATTTATTACTTTCCAAGTCTGACAGTTACTGCAGTAAATTTTATTCAATTGTATTTATTTTGAATTTCAACAATAATAAACTCGATCATGACGTTTGCTGCATTGTGGAGAAGCCGGTAAGTAAATTTTTTTGTTAAAATCTTAAAATTAATAATTCATGTTTATTTTATTTATAAAATTAATTGATAAAACGCAAATAATTAGTTTTGTGCTTAATAAAACCACAATATAACACCGGATTGTTATTCTCCAGATAAAATACTACATATCTACATAAAAATAATTCTAAATAATCGAAGTTTTGATGTGTTCATCTCAACTTAATAAATTTCTTTAAATATTCTATCTATATTTATTTATTTATTTTATTCTTCACTGAACATTGTTTACAATAATACAAATTAACATACAAAATATCATTTATACAATTCAATGTACACAGAGGGCGAGTTTATCGCTAAAATGCGATGTCTTCCAACTTCCAACTAACCACACAATTACAATTTATCACAAAAATGAGGTAACCTTTAAACAGTAGGTATGTAATAAACACACAAGTTATTATCCCCATGCAATAAATAGTTAGGTAAATTGATCGTGAGAGAGACATCTTTCGTTTTATCAGATCATTTTTAAATAATTTATTTTAAAGGACAGCCAATATATTCACACGAATTTCATTTATTACAGACAGATCCAACTAGCAAAATAATCAATAATATTTTAATAGATACTTGTTAATAATCAATTTTTTTTTCTATTTACCTAAATTTAGGAATTTTACTACGAACATATTTTTATATTATGGATTAAGTTGATGTTTATTTTGTAAAATTCCATATAAATTTATGTGAATAAACACAAAATGTTTTGAGTTCGGTGGAGTCAGTTTGACAATGGCATTGCAAGTCGAAACCAGGTTACTGTACCTATTATTAAATATATATATAATGAGTTACAATCCATTGGATTGGTCTGCAACGAGTTTGGATTTTCTTCTCCATTCCTCCCTATTCTCAGCCAGTCTCTTCAACTCCATGTTTGAGCCACAGCTCATGTCCCTCTTCAGTTGGTCCATATAGGCGTCTCTCGGTCGGCCTCTGCCATTTGTGCTTTCGGTCCTACCCTCTGCGATTGCGATGAGCAGTCCTGGGTGCCTGATGTTGTGGCCAATCCAGTTAGCTCGTTGTTGGCAGATTCTTTTGAGGAGTTGCCTTTTTTCGCCAACCCTGGATAACACTTCTTCGTTTTCGACGTGTTCCGACCAATGAATCTTCAGCATGCGTCTATAGCACCACATTTCAAATGCCGTTAACCGTCCGCTTTCACTCTTGCTGATGGTCCACGTCTCGCACCCATATAGCAAAATGCTCCACACAAAGGCTTTAGTGAGATTCTTCCTCACGCTTAAATCAATATTGGGGGATTCCAAAATTTAAGATTTTTTGTTAAAGGCAATTCTCGCCTGGTTTATTCTGCTTACAATTTCTGATTTGGAGCGTCCGTCCTGGTTTATTCTGCTGCCCAAGAACACGAACTCTTTTACTTGTTTGATGCTCACTCCATTTATGGCAATGTTCGCAGTCGCTTCATCCCTTCCAACGACCATACATTTTGTTTTGTTATTAAATATGTATAGCAAAACTAAAAAAAAGTGTTTATTTCCATAAAAATATTCATAAATTTATTTTTACAATCCACGGCCTTCGTGAATGTATTTTTTGCTGACAAAAAATAATTGAAACGAATTAAATGATGAAATAAATTTGAAAGATGATAGGCCGGAATAACATCTGATGATTCAGCTATTTGACAAATAAACAATTTATAATATGATGTGAACCATTTTATGATTTTCTTTAGAAAACTGTCAAACAGATGAATTGCTGATACGAATTACCAGCAGGCCAACTAATCTAATTGCAATTCCTAATAGGATCCTATTATGATTATTACAAAGTATCCTCCTTAGACCCCCTGATCCTTAAATGTTTCCAGTAAATTATTAATCTATAAAATAATAATTACATATTATAAAGTTGAAAAATAAAAACTTTTCATTTCATTTCATCAAGTGGGATATAATCCATTGGATTGGTCTGCAACGAGTTTATATTTTCTTCTCCATTCCTCCCTATTTTCTGCTTCTTCTTCTTAAAGTGCACTGTTAGGTCCCCTCGACGTTTGTTGTGCTAGCCGGAACAGTTCTTCACCCTAGTACACTCTCAGATGTTTCTTAGCCAGACATCAGCCGCTTTTCTTTACCGCGACTACCATCAATTTTTCCCTTTAAGATTATTTTCTGCTATTCTCGTTAATTCTACGTATGTGCCACACTTCATGTTCTTCCTCATTCGAGCCATATAGGTGTCCTCATGGTCGTTTTTTACCAATTCTCTGCCTTCAGTCTTACCCCCCGCGATGGTGATGAGCAGGCCTAGGTATCTGGATGTTGTGACTAATCCAGTTGTATCTTTGTTACGTCTATAACACTTATTATCAAAATTACTCGTTCGGATTAACAAAACGAAAGCTTTTTTTATTTTTCATAACATACAGATAAAAAGTAATTCCGCAAACATAGTTATACATAGATAAGAGCAACAATTTCCGCCGCTATTGTACACTGAAAGTAATAAAGTATACTTCAATGCATTTTGCTAAACAATGGTGTATCCAGGATATTCTTTAGGAAGGGAGGGGGGATTTTTTTTTCTTCACTTATGACATAGCATCCTGCAAGGAAGATTTGTGACAACAAGAGTCTCTTAATGTTATTAAATTGTCAGGGTACAGTAGATTTGCTTTTATCGATTTGAGAAGGGACAAATAGATTGTATCGGATGTAATGTAATGATTCAATATTCAGAGGGAATTGGCAATAGTTTTGAAGAGCAAGAGAGGGGATAGTTTTTTTTTAATTTGTCATTATAGTTACTATTTATTTTATTATCAACTTTTAGTTTGGTAGGTACAGTTGGTCGAAATCGCGCGTTTGCAATCAAGTCGATCTCTGTATAATTATATTGATTGTATTTGATTCGAATTTATTTCTCTTTGAAACTGTTTGTTATCAATGTGCAGTAAAGAATCAATGTATAAATATAGTAATGAAAGAAAATTGTTATTTTTATTTTTGTATAGGAATTTTATGATAACCATAAGCTCAATCCAATTTTACAGGGCAACCTCTCCCTTTGATGTTAATTTTTAGTAATACGTGCTAATTAATTAATGGTGGATTAAACGGCAAAGAATTGGTATCCCACTCTTTTCCATAAGTTTTAGAGTATTCTGTATAAGGCAGGTGTTCGGAAAAATAAAATACATTTTCACCCTAAATTCAGCGATGAGCATTGTTATCCATCCTGAATGTCTTATTTTTATTGTTGGCACGGAGAGGACAGCTTGTATGATTATAACATGCGTCTGATTTGCTAGCTATCCCGCTTGTAGGATATGCCATGATGATATATTAATAGTTCAAGTGCTAATTTTACCTACTTTTATATTATTTTCAAGATTCTAGGGGGGATAGAGGGCTACAGTTTTCCCCTTTATAGGTACGCCCATGTTGCCTAGTCTGCAAGAACATTGTAATAATAGCTTTATTATTATATTATTGTTTATTATTTTATTATCTTAGTTAAAGCACCTGTCATTTCTCACAACATCTGGATTCCAATACATAACATTATATTATGCAGGTATTATACAATGCAAACCTGATATCAACAAAATAATTGTGATATCACTATCAACAATGTTGTCAACCGACGGTACTTGGTGGGGGTTCATGTTAAATTACTTAGAATAAAACACATTTATTTCATAATATCACAAAACTAGTTTTTTACTATATTCACGCCGAATCCCAAGCGGGGTAAGCAAAGAGAGCGGAACGCTGCATATGTAGATCTGTCCTTACTTACCCCGCAGTCAATCCCTCATAAACAACACACCACCTCTTTAACAGTAGATAGTACACTGAGAAAAATACTAACGAAATTTCACAACGAATCATTGGTACGTACTATCAGATTAGGACCAGAGATCGTACAAACGATTCATTAGTACGAATCTATAATATTAACTCTTCGCAAACAAGTTATTGGTAAATTTACCAATGATTTGTTTGCGAAGAGTTAATATTATAGATTTATACCAATGAATCGTTTGTACGATCTCTGGTCCTAATCTGATAGTACCGTACCAATGATTCGTTTTGAGTATTTTTCTCAGTGTACTAACTTGAGAAGAATAGAATAAATCAATATAATTATATTCATCTTCAAATATATATCGACAACATATATTTCTGTCAATAAATACGAGTTCATCGGTAGCCTGGAGGTAGAGTCTCGGCCTTATGGACAAGGGGTCCACGGTTCGATTCCAGCAAACTGTTGGCAATCTCCCCTTTCACGACACAAGCTTTTAACTTACTGTAAAAGGTGTATAAGATTGTATTTGGGTTTATAACAAAACCCAGATATATCTTTTGAAAAAATATTATTAAAATGTTAGCCTAATTAGCGTAAGCCCGCCTAGATGATAAGATCTAGCATAGACTGTATTATTTTACGTCTGTCTATCCTAACTATGGAGTTTATTGAAAACATTATACCTTAGTTTGGGACCAACTCGAGATCTGTGTGAATATCCACATATTTATAGCTGCTTTAAATGTTATCAAAATGTTGTGTAGCAGCGTACCCAAAAAACGTTCAATGTATGTGAGATCCTATCACAAATCGTTGTTTTTGTGAGAGATGCTTGGCTCGTGATAGATTGATGTTTGCTGTTACATTAAATCTAATAATTATTACCCATGAAGCATTTCAAAGATGATAATGATAACAATATTATGATCCATTACATTCAGTTTCATAAACATGCACAAAAGATTCTGATTTAGTTTGCTTATGAGCATAATATTTATCAAATACTAGATGTGCCTACCCGGCGTCGCCAGGGTGAATGTCATGTCTCTATCTCCAATGGTTTAGCTTTAGGCTCTGCAGTTAGTTGAGAAGTGATCCATTCAACCGAATCTTCCCTTGAATTTATGTGAATTGAAATAAAACAATTTCAGTACAATCAGTACAGTTTCACTATTTTTATTAATATAGAATTCTAATCAGAAACCTCGATTGAAGAACCATGCAGATGATCTGCACCCAAACCCGGTTAATCAATAAAAAAATTAGTAAATATTCTAAACATTTGTTGCTGACTGGTCGAACTAGCAACCGATAAAGTATTGAACTTAATAATTGTTCCGGCGCCATTTAGACGGGAGATCGCGATTCATTTGAGATCTGAAAAATGAGATCCCAAAAAATTGGTTGCTTCTAAGGTTTGCATAAAGCGTCTCTCGATTGGTGGACCTTAAATCGTGACAGTGAGAATGGCGGAATTGGTGAACGTTGTCCATGGACACCGAAAATGATCACTTAAGCCAGCCTAGAGCCAATTCGTAAGCGTTGGGACACCTTTCTCACTTCTTCCGATTAGATTTTACACAATGTTGCATTGTGTAGACATGGTTCTCCAATCGAGGTTTCTGATTGGTTTTGTCATCTGCACCCAAACCCGGTTAATCAATAAAAAAATTAGTAAATATAGAATTCTATTCCACTCTTGTTACAAAAACACGAAAGATAAAATAAAATAGCTAAATAACACACTAATCTGTTGCTTTCAATTCAAATATTTTTCGAAAAATGCCAATTTACAATGTTGATTTCTTCGTTGCTACGACAAAACATGACGGCAAAACTGTCAATGACAAAATTTGTTATGAAAACATTTTAGGTTCTTTTTCTTCTTTTGTGTTTTTCACCGACTTAAGTGTAGTTGTGAAAAACGTGAAGGGGGGTCGGAAGACACGGAACAATATAATATTATTATTAAGGCAGATCAAAATAAAATAATTTCGATTAGAATAAAATTAAAATGTGAAAAAAAACAAAAATAAAATGTAATCATATGCTAAATAGGATTGATACGTGATTCCAATTTTATGTCGTTCATATCATCATCATCATTCATTTCTGTCGGTCCCTCAATCGTGAGGATCGTGACCATCATGCCTCGTTCTGTAGACCATCTGTCTCCATTTTGAGCGATCCTCCGCCATGTGTAAGGCCCCGTGAAGTGAGCTCTGTGTGGCCTCCTTAATTTGGTCGCTCCATCTTATTGGCACTCTGCCCCTTTGTCGTTCATATATGTAATATTAATTTTATGTACTGTGATATTAACATGAAGAGATTTTCCAGTAGTTTTCTTTTATATAAGCCATTTACGAACACAACAAAAAAAGTCGTTGATAGTGGATAAAATATTTTTAAAAAAAATCGTTACAGCAACACGTGACAGCAGAGCTATCATACAAAAGTCACTTTCATACAAAAATACAATCCAAATTTCCGTGTTTTCCGTTGAATTTTCAAAAAATTTTCTTTCATTAAACCGTCTCCTGATAATTACGAACACAACAAATCAGCCAATTCGGTTCAGCCGTTCTCAAGTTATGGGGGAACAAACATAATCAACTCATTTTTATTTATATAGATTTAAAAAGTAATCAAAACGTACTACTACAAACATCTAAACATAACATTGGAATAATTGTATTTACGTAAACCATTCCTAGTTATTTTAGAGTTTCGTTTTCGAAATGTGTTTATTTATCAATTTGCGTTTCAGCTTTGCATGTTGGTTCAAGATGCCATTTTATTCTGAGACACTTCGGTTCTAGAAATTTTGCAACGGAAAGGTAAAAAATTGTGATCCAGTTTTGTTCGGCGTAGGTATATTTATTTATTTCTATCATCAATGACTTTTAGCCTTTAAAACATCAGTATGGTTTTAACATATTTTTACAATAATCAATTAATATAGGTATACAAATTGTTTGTTATCCACCTTATGTTGGGTTATATTTAGAAGAGGGAGACGGTTTTTGCCACAATTGCTTACTTACTTAACAGCTGAATTCTTGTCTTCAGTCGAATATATTATGTTACCATCATATTTTCCTAGACACCTGTAGACCTAGTCAAAACACATTTAAGCGTTACGTTTTCGTTTCGTTTTCGTTCAAATGTAGACGACGTTGCGAGAACGTGTAAACGAAACGAAAACGTAACGCTAAAATGTGTTTTGACTAGGCCCACTGAGGGCGAGTTTAATAGTTAGTTTTATTTTATTTATTCAAACAAACAGAGAGCTATAAAACATACATAGAATATAATAACACATTTTACAATTTATAAACCAGTGAAGTTTGCCTTACTTTTTCTTTTCATATTGACACACTACGAAAGTAACTATGTACATGAATACAAAAAAAGAACAATATACACATTACCAAAAACTAAAAGTAAAAAAGAATCTAGTTTGAACGCGATGTCTTCCAACTAAGCCGGTTATAGAATAGTTTCATGTATTAAATTAACATATATGTAATCTTACATAATGGTTAATTGTAAAAACAATACTCGTAAAATGATTGACTAAGGGCCGGTCTTATAAACATCCGTTAGCTACATAACCGACGGACTATACCGAAAAAAGAAACAATCGGTAACTTTTGCGTCTTATAAACGTCCGTTAGCAATATTTCGGTAAAAATCTGTAGGTTAGCAATACCGACTGTTTTGCCAACAGTTTTGACACTCAAACCGTCGCGTCGGTTTATATGACATTTCTTAATTTTACAACCTACAACCATTTTACTAATAATTGTTCCTAAATTTAAACAAAATAATATATTTTTCAAACGTGATTACACAAGCTGCAAGGTTAAACTTCAATAATGCGTGTGTATTTGACCGTTGCTATGCATATAAAAACAATATATCGTAGCAACACCAGTTTATTTAACATGTGGATGACAAATAGTCAAATACGTTTTATAAGACACCCGTCGGTTTGTTTGGCTTAGGTACAAACTGCCATCCGTCAGCAACTTACCAAAATGCTAACGGATATTTGATATAATGTTTATAAGATCGGCCCTAAAGGAATTCATCAATCTCAAGATACAAGTTAATACAAGTATTTAGATGTAATAGGTATGTCTAATTAGTAAGGTATGTTCTTAAAGATGTCAAGGGTAAAACAATATATGAGACTTGTTACATGTTTATCATCAACACTTTATCGTTCATACTTCACACCTATGTACAGCATGCTGCGTATGTACCTACATATTTAATACTAAGGAAAAAATACCAATGTACCTATAGATAAAATTCAAAATTCTTCACATACAGCTAGTGTTGTGGAATTCTCAAGAAATAATTATTCGAGAAATTTACCGAGAAATTTCTCGGTAAATTTCTCGAAGTAGAGAATTTTCCGAGATTTTTATTTATTTTTTATTTAACAGTATAATAATAATAAACACTTTATTCAATCAATCAATAACAATGTACAAATGTTGAGACAATTTATCACCAATATGGCTACAATTAATTATGGAAACAAAAAAATGTTAAGTACCTACAAAGAAAAAAGTGCTAACAACTGATAAAAAATCTTGATGGTTGACACCCCACATGTCCATATTTAAGTTTAAAAAAAATTGCAGGTACTTACATGGAAAAAAGTGTTAATAACTTCTGATTTGGGCCTTAATCAGCCCCACAAATTTTTGGATCAATCAGGTTGGCTGCGAAGTATACTGGGCGAAAGGTAATAATACCACTAAGAAGAATTATGGAGAGAAATTTCTCTTCCATAAGAGGAGAAATTCTCGGAGAAATTTCTCGTTCTCGAGAAATTTCTCTGGAGAATTTTCTCTTCTCACATCACTACATACAGCAGGCTTCTCTTGTCACGATGATTTAAATACGGTCTTAATCTTGTTATGATCTTAAACTTTACAAACTTAGATTGAATCTTGTATTATGAGTACGACGTATAGATACCTATACGACGATACACATAGAATATACAATTCATCCATTAACACTCTTTCACAGCCCGATTTTAATAAAGAACCGTTCGAACATTTGCTAAAAATAGGTGTTGTCACCAAATTGTAACTATGTACGGACCGAAAAACTACGAAGCATTAAAAAATCACTGTCTCTTTTGTTTTGCGGTAAGTGAAAAATGTGACGTACATGAAGTATATTTCACTTATTATCTATGACACCACGTGGTCACGTGTGTAAGTACACACGTAGACAAAATAATGAGTTACTTATGTCAATGCATACCAAAGACATCGTATATAACAAGATTACATGGAAAGAATTGTTTGGATGTTTGACCTGAGGCCTGAGTCAACAACACACTTTCGTCTCACGTTCCCGCTCCGTTAGCGTTCGGGTGCAGACGATGTTGCAAGCAAGTGTCAATTTCGTTGCTAAGATACACAATAGTTACGAAAATTATCACTTTGGCGCACCATCGTCTGCACCCGAACGCTAGCGGAGCGGGAACGTGACGCGATAGTGTGTTGTTGACTCAGGCCTCTGATCTGCTGACTACAACACTTGTAGGATATGCCGTGATGATAAAGTAGTAGTAGTAGTAAAATAAGCTTTCGAATGCCATGTAAAGAGATAACATTATACTCGCGAGATATTTTACATAAATTTGAATTCAGTAATGAGACTTGCATGCTTATTTCACACAGTTTCTGGGCGACGTTCTACGATTCTTCCAGGTTCTACGCTGCCCAGAAAACTCTTGTGCACTTTGAAACTACTAAGGAGTGGTGTCGGATTCACATCGTCACATCTATGTCAATGGGGACTTGCAGATTCTTCGTTATGTGTGTGTGATGCTGACCAAACGACAGACCACGTGGTGAACAGAATATGTCCCAAATATTTATATGATGGTGGGTTGCAAGCACTTATTTTAGGGTCGGATGACGACGGCTACGAGGCGTTGAGATACGAATATGACGGGTATAACCCATAAGAAGAGGAGAAAGACATGCAGTTCGTATACTGCTACCACAATTTGTGTGATACGCCGTAATGATAAGGAGAGATAGATGGGATGAGGCTTATATATTTGCTTGCTTGTCTACTCATAATCTTTATCTTTTATCTGTTAGATATAGGTCATTTCAAAACTCTACAATTATTTTCGACCGTGAGGAACACAAATTTACTGCTTTTGCATTAGTTAGAAAACGACGGTAGCGCTTTTTCTTTTGACCTTCTTTGAAATTAAGAAAAAAATGATTTAAATACATAAGTATTTAATAAATATGGAACAATTGCTGTGGAGATGCATTCACTGAGAAGAATGGTTGGTAAAACGTTGCGTGATAGAGTGAAGAATGAGGATATTAGGAGAATGAGCTGATCGAGAGCAGCGTTATGGATAGAATGCGCGTAAATATGTAACGGTGGTTTGGACATGTTGAGCGAATGCACGTTGAAAGGATGACGAAGAAGATGTATTTATCTGAAAATAGGAGTGTACGGAAGTGCGAACGTTCATGAACTAAGTGGCTCGAATTTTTAAAGGACGGTTGCGTGTTGAGTTAGAGAAATCAGCGTGCATGTATCAGAAACTGGATGAATGTAGAGGAAGCGAAGCAAGTGTGTAAAGATAGATCTATTTGGCATTCCGTTCTCTGTGCCTACCCCACCTGGGACACGGCGTGAGGATATAGTATAGCATAAATAAATTTATTTTTATAAATGACCTAGATCATTCCAGGAAAGATTATTAAAAAACAATGTTTTTTTTTATACTATTAAAAAGTAATGAAAATAATTGATGTACGATTGCAATACAGAACTAACTGTTATTAAAATACATAATTATATTTAATTTTACTTATGTCAGTACGCAGACATATTATCATTAATTTTATTACACATTCGTAAAAAAACATCGTTATTGCATAATTGGAACAAATTATGTGAATTAAGTATTGTCCAATTAACAATTATTTCTCATCGAAGTGTAGTCAAACGATTCCACACGTGGCCATTTTGGCCGGCCAGTCACTCAGGCTGCCCACCATGGCATCTTCTGTGTGGGCGAAATTCTAGAAATATAATCGAACGGATGGAAATCCCAAGACCTCTGAGTGGTCTATGGGCTTCCATCAATGTATCCCAAATGTATTATCTAATATGTATATAAAATTCTCGTGTCACGGTGTTTGTTATCATACTACTCCGAAAAAGAAATACTAGACCGATTTTGATGAAATTTTGTGTGCATATCGGGTAGGTTTGAGAATCGGTCAACATTTATTTTTCATACCCCTCAAAGTTAAGAGTGGTCCACCCCGAATTTTGTTATTTTTTGAACAAATTTTTTTAATTTTATTTTTTATAATGAGGCATTAAAAAATACATGCAGCCCTAAATTTTCACCCTTCTACCATTAACCTCTTTTTTTTAATAGCGATATTAGTAATCTAGAAGTAATGTTTAATTCTATATGGTAAAACAACGTTTGCCGGGTCTGCTAGTATTTTATAAAGTTGATATTTTCGACCGATGGTACTTGGTGGAAGTTCATGTTAAATTAATTATAAATAACACACTTAGGTATATTGTATTAGAATACTTATTTAATAGTGTGTGTTTCGAATTATAGAGACAAGATAGATACTGTACCAATGTTTAGTATTGTGAATATATACATATAGTCGTTCAAGTATATAAGCTTGCTTACAAATCCTTTCTCAGGCTTGAAGCCATTAAACGCAATCCTATCCAACTGTATATTACCTCAGGATAAATAAAAAAGGAAACGAGGTAAGGAAACTAATCTGGGAAATCTTCCAGAACCATCCAATACCAGAGTTCATATATTGCGCATATGTATATTAGGGTTGTAATGGATATCACTAAGCGGATGCGGATTCAAAATTAATGAGGATGCAGATGAAAATATTTGGATTATTCACTGTGTCGGTGTTTAGGTAGTAGAATTCCATATCGAAATAATAAAACAAATGTTTTATTCTACTAATGGTTTATTATGTGAGAGAGACGTCTTTCGTCTGATGAGGACATTGTCAATCGATTGACAATGTCCTCATCAGACGAAAGACGTCTCTCTCACATAATAAACCATTAGTAGAATAAAACATTTGTTTTATTATTTCGCTATTTGGATTAGTTGGAAAAGATCGCGCCTTTGCGATAAACTCTATAATTTAATAATTTACTCTATTCTATTGTAATTGTTGTTTGTTGATTTTATCTATTGTGTTTAGTTATGTATGTTTTGTAGAGCACATAAGGGTAATATAGGGATCTTCACTGGTTTGCTTATTGCTAAATATGTTATAGACCATTGTATTTTTGTATCAACTGTATGTATCCTGTAAAATTGAAATAAATAAATAAACTCGCCCTCTGTATATTGATTTATTTAATTTGAATATTTGCCTTTTATTTATGTAATTGTTTGTAATTAGTATACAGTAATGAATGAATAAATAAATAAATAAATAAAAAAGATATCCGTGGAGCGCTCGGTGAAGAATTTGTCTTCCACTCTTCTCTGTAAGTTTTCGAGTGGCAGGTGTTCGAAAAGATCTTGAATTCAGCGATGAGGTTTACCACCCATCCTGAATGTCTTGTTTTTATATTGGCACGGAGAGGACAGCTTGCATGTTTGTTATATTCAGCTGATCAGCTGGCTACCCCATTTGTGAGATCTGCCGTGATGGTATAGTAGTAGTTGATGAAGATGTGGATGCTGATACATTCAATTACAAGATAAAATATTGAGATTTTTTTTAGATACAATATAACCATAGATAATATATCTCGCATTTTTCTGTCAAAATTATTCGTTTTCATTCATTTATATCATCATATCGATTTCCAAGAGCGGGGAAGCCTATGAGCCAACTGCATGTAATGAATAGAAAGAATGATAGATCAGATTTCAGAAAAAATGATATCCTTATCCTCATATAATTTTTGAGGATTACCATTATCATCGCCCTCAATGCTCCTTTCTGCTCTTCAACATGGCAGAAACCATAGCCTCCTCCATTCAGAGCGTTTCTGTGCCAATTGCGTCACCTCTTCACACGACATCTCTGGGCTCCGATGTATTATGTAGGAACGGTGTATTATGAAAGAGGGACTCCCGGGCCGAGTTTTTGAGGATGCAGAGCTATTAAAGTAAAAGTTGCGTCACCTCTTCACATAACATTCCCTGCACTCTGATGTCGTTGTCGTTGTGAAAGAGGGACTCCTAGGCCGAGTTATTGAGGTTTTGAGGATGCATAGCTATTGAAGTATAAGTTGCGGATGCGGATGCCAAAATTTTTTGCGGGTGTTACGTGGATGCGGACACGGATGAGAATATCCGTTACAACCCTAATACATATATATTACATTTATCTATTTATCTATCTATATTATTCTAAAATAATAAGTACGATGTTATTTCTACACAGACTTCTTACTTTTTATTACAGCTTTTATCAATGTTTCTCAAAGTATTTTATCCTCATTCATTTATTAATACCATCATGGCATTTGCTGCAAGTGAGATAGCCAGCGCACCATACCCATGTAATAAATAATATGTAAGTTATCCTATTTGCGTCTCGTCGGTAGCCTGGAGGTAGAGTCTCGGCTTCGTGAACTGTGGCCCGTCGTTCGATCCCAGGTACCGGCAAACTCCCCTTTCACGACACAAGCTTTTAGCTTAGTGTGAAAGGTGTATAAGGTTGTATTTGGGTTTATAACAAACCCAGATATGTCTTTTTTTATAAAAAAAAACAATAAAAATAAAGACAATATCATCTTTTTTTGAAGGATTAACTATGTAACAGTTTCGAGACATTTTGAATGTTTCTAAACGAGTATTCCACAATGGATATCTGTTATTTGATTATAATATATATCACGATCGATTTCAGCAAACCGTTGCCATTAGTTGCATCGAGATAGTATAGGATGCGAACGTCAATCAGTCTTCAATCACTCGGTGATAATTCGGAGCATTCTCCGAAGAAATATTCGAATGCATGCCTTCATAAGATTGATTGACGTGTCCACTGACTACAAAAAAGTTAGCATCTCCAACAACTGCCTTTTACAGGATGCTGGATAGTAAACGGAAAAGGGTGTGATACCTATTCTTTTCCGGGAACAACGGTATATAAATGAAATAAAATATTTAGACAAATTCGTTAGGGGGAAAAGATTGAGAACTTACAAATCACATATAGGTACCGAAGGTTTATATGTCGGTGCCCATATCTTGTGATTCTTTTACCTATATTGATGAAACTTTACCTAAGTATAGCTTTATCAATCCAGTGGCATATTGAAGAAAGTAATATTATACTATACCATTATACCATATACTATACCCTCACACCTTATTCCAAGTGCGGTAGGCGGAACCCCATATAGTTCTATCTTTAAATACCTACGTCTTTCGCTTCTTCTACATTCTAACAATTTCTCATGCACGCAGTCCATTTCTCTTATGTGGTGTTCAGAAGGCAGAAAGGATCGAGCTCCACTTCTTTTCTATCCTTAGATACATCTTTCGCTTCCGTCATTAATGTGATGTTCTCACTTTGGCGAATATCGCCAGGGCACCAAAATATCGCCAGCCATTTGAATCGTGTGAACAAAATGACAGCTAGTCTGAAACGATAAAAACCAGTAGAAACGATATCGTCTCGAGTTGACCACCTTCCAACTTTTTCGGGCGATTGAACGATTTGCGCATGCGCAGATGTGCGCGGCGTTCGTATCTATGGTAAAAACTTTATAACCCATAAATTTTATTATGTTTCCCGCTTCGTGACAGCTGTTATCTTTGTTGTTGGTTGTGGCGTTTGTTTCCCTAATTAAAAGGCGCCTTATAAACTCTACTATAACATTTTCGACTAAAAATAAACACTTCGCGATCTCCATATCGACGTCCGCCATTTTGAAAACAGTGTCAAAATCAAAGCGCATCTGACAGATCGTTTCTATATCGGTGTACTGTGTGAACAGGTGTGACGATCAATGGATGTTCGGCGAATTTTGTTTTTTCGCCTGGCGATATATTTTGAAATTCGCCTGGCGATATTCGCCCAATGTGAACACCCCATTACTCAATACACGGTCATCTTTGAGAATTTGATCTATATGATCAAACCACGTGGTTCTCGGACGTCCGTGCTTCCTCACACTCTCTGTTTAAGATAAGTAAATCCTTTTTATCATCCTTTCGAAAGGATATCCTCATCCATTCGTTTTACACGTCTAAAGCATCGTAACTTATTAACATGCATTCTATCTACAACACTTATCCTCTTGCATCCGCTCATTCTTCTAATATCCTCATTCTTCACTCTATCACGCAACGTTTTACCAACCATTCTCCTAGCGATCCCATCTCTACAGCATTTATTCCACCTTTATCCCTCTTCAACCATGTTCACGTTTCGCTTGCATAATAAGTGTTACGTTCCATTTTACCAATCATTATTTGTTCACCACTTTATTCCACTTTGATTCTTCTTCAACCACGCTTATGTTTCGCTTGCGTACATAAGTGACGGTACCAGAGAAGAAAGTAACATTTACTATAATATTATATTGTAAAAGATAGAGCAGTCACGAACATTGATATCTGCCGGCATATACAAGTTTTACACTCCTAGACACCAAGGTTACTTTTTTTAATCAATTTTCATTTACACTTTATCTTTCTATCAAATCATTTTTTGCAAGTTCAGTAAACATATTTCCATTCATATTCCATTCCAACTCCTTTTGAGAGCACAGTGCAGAAATAAACTTAAGAGCGATCCTTCAATTATATTGTTATTTTAAAAAGGCATACCTTAAGGAAGAGATTAATAAATAAACAAATAAATTTTTAACACAATGTATTCGAGACAAGTGTGTTGAACATCCTAGCGAAGAACTTTTGCCCGCAGACACATACCATCCCCCATTATATACAACGATTAAAACGGGGACGACAACTGTGAACGAAGAAACAAGATATATATTGAACTACAGCAAGGGTAACTATAGTGAGGCAATAAATTATCTTTTCAGTTGTGACTGGACATTTCTACAGAATGATAATGTTGAACTTGTGTTGGCAACTTTTTATGGAATAATATATGATACAATTAACCAATTCATACCGTGTGAGAGTTACAAAGAACAATCATTTCCAGTATGGTTCTCCCCAGAACTAAAAAGACTCATAGTAGAAAAGAAGATGACCCACAAAATTTATAAAGAAACCCATGACACCAAATATTATCATAAGTTTACCAATTTGAGGTCAAGATGTGGGAATCTAAAATCACAATGTTATAGAAACCACATTGGTAAAGCAGAAAGTATTACAGTGGATGCCAGAAGTCTTTGGAAGTTTCGTAATACTTTGGCTAATACTAATTCTGGCTATCCTACACAAATGTTTCTTGAACGAAAAAGGGTAAGTAATTTACAGGATGTGGTCGACCTATTTGCTGGCTTCTTTAGGGATGTATTTGTAACTGATGATGAGACTGCTGGGGAACCCCACATCCCTAATGGAACTTTCATTGACTTGCCTTCTTTCCATATACAGGCAGATTGTATTAAAAAGAAAATATTAAAACTTGATATTAAGAAAACAGCGGGACCCGATAATGTGCCACCAATTTTTATACAAAAATGTGTTGATGCCCTCATAGTGCCATTGACGACAATTTTTAATAGATCTCTTGATAATGGTCACTTTCCTACTTCATGGAAAATTGGTAATATTGTACCAATTTTCAAAAAAGGTGATAAAGGTGATGTAAGCAATTATAGGCCCATATGTCTCCAATCAACTCTTGCTAAGCTATTCGAGTCTTTGGTGCTGGAACATATGATGCCGTCTATTTTACCAATAATTGTACCACAACAGCATGGCTTTGTTCCCGGTAGGTCTACAATGACAAATTTAACCATTTATGAAAACTATATAGCTGAGAGCCTTGCCATGAAATGCCAAGTCGATAGTATCTATTTGGACTTTTCTAAGGCTTTTGATAAGGTTTCACATGCCATATTGTTGAGAAAACTCTCACTTCTTGGTGTGAATGGCACATTTTTAAAGTGGTTTTCCAGCTATTTAAGCGGTCGTACACTGCGAGTGAAGGTTAACAATACTTTTTCCTCGCATTTTATTGCTACAAGCGGCTTGCCTCAGGGTAGCCATCTGGGACCAATCTTGTTTCTTATTTTTATTAATGACATCATATCTGAGTTGAGGGACATTGATTTTCTGATTTTCGCAGATGATATCAAGTTGTATAAGAGAATCGAAACGAATTATGACTGCTATGTAGTACAAGACAATCTTGATAGGCTAAATTCCTGGTGTCTGAGGAATAAATTGTTTTTGAATATAAATAAGTGTCAATATATACGTTTTGGTAGATTGAGAAATGTTGTTGATTTTGAGTATTCCATACAGGGTGAAAAGATTACTAGAGTGACGGAAATTCGAGACTTGGGGGTAGTATTTGATGATAAGATGTCATTCATTAATCATATTGAGGATATAATAGCTAAAGCAATGAGGACTCTTGGTTTTGTACTTCGTACAGTCGCCGACTTTCGAAATGTTCATGCTATAAATCGGTTATACACATCGTTGGTTCGGAGTCAGTTAGAGTATAACACACCCATATGGTCACCGACTTACAACGTTCATATCAATAATATCAGTCGTGTCCAACGTAAATTCCTGCGTTTTGTTAATTTTAAATTGGGCATACCAAGGGACAAATTGAGCTATGATTATCTGCAAGCATATCTCCATATAGAGAGCCTGTCAGATAGGAGAATAATAAATGATTTAATTTTTTTGTACAGAATTGTAAATTCTCTTTTTGACAACCCTGAATTAACACAACTAATAAAATACAGGGTGCCTGGACGATGTACTAGAGGCCGGGAACTGTTTTTTTGTGACAATTATACTACTAACTACATAAGAGATACAGTGGTACCTCGATTGCATCGTCTCGGAAACCAATACTTGGACACGGCGGACGTTTTCAACATAAACATCTCTTGTCTTAAAAAGCATCTCAAAGACATTTTTAACCCTCAACGTCCTCCAGCTTGATGAAGCCTGTTGTTGCTTTTGCATTCAAAATTTACAAATGAAATCTAAATTGAGTGTCTTTGTTTTTGCAGGTTTTGTTTGTGTTTTTGTTTTGTTTATAATTATGTACATTTTTATTTAATTCGCATGTGATATTACTTTGCATATCCTTAGTGATTTATGTGTGTGTGTGTGTGTGTGTGTGTGTGTGTGTGTGTGTGTGTGTGTGTGTGTGTGTGTGAGGGTGTGTGTGTGTGTGTATATATATTTTTATAAATTTTTCATTATGTCTGATTTCCAAACTGTATTCTGATATCCTATAAATGTGTCTAAACTTTTATTTTTTTCCTTGTTTTATTTTTATTTTAAAATATATTACACATTACTTTAATTTTTTCATAAATTAATGATAATTTGCGATTTTTCATGTTGAGTTGTATTGGTTCCGTACCGGTGTGCCGCTGCACTGGTGTTGCACTGTATTTTGCCTGTATTATTTGTGTAGGTGTTAACATTTTATGCTGGTCCCGTTCTGTATATACCAGTGGCGTGCCTTCCATACATGCAAATATGCAACGCATGCCCTAAAATAAATCTTAAAAATTGTATTTTTAGCAATATTCTTGTTTTGAATTTTCCACTACGGCCACGAAATAATATATTTTGTACATGTAACCGTATTCAATTTTGCGATCAATTTTAATTTGAGTTTTGAATGTCGAGTACCTACCTCTGAAACACGAATTTATTGATTAATTTGAATTTTAAGATAATATGTTAAAGTAACAAATGCACTTACATTCATAATATTGATTGGTTTGCTTGACCGTTGAAGATTTAATTTAATGTTCTTATATTATAACGCCACAAGAACAATTCTGGTTTCTCGATTGAAAATCTAGGGTAGTTAATGAGTATCTTGAGAAAACACGTACCTACTTACATAATTTGTATATTTTTATATTCTATTATTTTCAAGGACATCCATTCGTTTAAAAGTCAGTATGCTCTATTGGAATAATAAATAAATAAAAAAAAAATAAAAAAATATATTTTTACAAAGCATGCCCAATGTGAAAAGTCTAGTCCCGCCACTGGTATATACATAGTGCATAGTTGCATACTTTGTATGTATGGGGGTATGTAAGGTAACTGGATGTGAAATTATTGTTACCGGTGTGATTATACTTGCTGTTTGTATTATGTATAGGTAGATGCCAAATTTTTCTCGTTGTGTTTAGTAATGCCTATTGATTATGGATTTTTTATGTATACATATTTTATTTGATTGACTTTATTATACTGTTTTTAACTTTGTTTTAATTAATTTTATTTCAACTTATATATTTCATTTTGATGTTTCTCATTGATCTATTGTTTTTGATCTACTCATATATTTATTATTTTTAATTGATTTAAATTTCTACACTTTCATAGTATTTTATTTGCTAAGCATAATTATGTTTTTTTTTTATTGAATTTTTTTATATTTGCCCGTAAACACGGTTTGCTATATCGACTTCATTATTATAATTATATTTCTAATATTGTATTTCACTTTCTGATAATGTTTTTTTGCTGACTTTCTTGTTGTTTTTTATGTTAATGTAAGGAAATTGTTTGTATTGCTTGTAAATGAGTCATTGTTATAAAAGGCTTTTGTGCCGTTGAATGTATGAATAAATAAACAAGGTTCGTCACAGTTTCTGAATTTGAATATAATATCTAGTTACATTTTCATTAGCACAGAGAGAACATTTGTTTTTTCTGCCGTTTAATGCTTAATGTTCAATATCTTCATAAAATATGCAAAATTGGAAACAGTATCATACCCATGTGCCTTTGGAGCCCTTCGAGAAAGTAGGTCTCGTGTCGTAGACTATTTTGGACAATAGGTCATCTTGCAAAAAGTCTAGGCAATGTACATAATACAGGTACTAAAAAAGTAATTTGGCAACGGTGGGCCTAGTCAAAACACACTTTAGGGCTACGTTTTCGTTCAAATGTAGACAACGTTGCGTGAAAGTGTCAATTTGTGTATTTTAAGTGTATTTGAGAGAATATCAATTTTCGTAGCTAATTGTGTATTTTAGCTACGAAAATTGACACTTTCTCTCAAAGTCAATAATACAATGTACATAATACAGGTACTAAAAAAGTAATTTGGCAACGGTGGGCCTAGTCAAAACACACTTTAGGGCTACGTTTTCGTTCAAATGTAGACAACGTTGCGTGAAAGTGTCAATTTGTGTATTTTAAGTGTATTTGAGAGAATATCAATTTTCGTAGCTAATTGTGTATTTTAGCTACGAAAATTGACACTTTCTCTCAAAGTCGTCTATATTTGAACGAAAACGAAACGAAAACGTAACGCTAAAATATGTTTTGACTAGGCCCACAGTAATGTAATAAATTCTATGTTATGATAACGTGTTTTTTTTTGGACACCTCTATATAAACGTACAATATTATTGTTCTTTTTCCTTCTTTTCTCATCCACTGCTGAACGAAGGTCTTCTCCATCTTTTTTTTTTTTTTTTTTTTTTTTTTTTTTAATTGAAGATATATCTGGGTTTGTTATAAACCCAAATATAACCTTATACACCTTTCACACTAAGCTAAAAGCTTGTGCCGAGAAAGGGGAGTTTGCCGGCACCTGGGATCGAACCACGGACCCCATGTTCTGAAGGCCGAGACTCTACCTCCAGGCTACCGACGAACTCGTTATTGAACTCTTTTTCCTTATCAATATGTGTACGTCTCATGATTTACTCGAATAAATATGCAGGTATGTCTAATGAATCTAAAGGTGTTTTGAATGTTCTAAAGGCGTCTAAACTAAGAAATTTATCCTTAGGAGGAAGCTGTAATTCTGGAATCTGCAGTAGAGTCCCCTGCAAATATAAGTATTCCAAACTTTTCTGTAAGTAATCTAGTATCGTGTAAAATGCAGGTATTCAACACAGCATAAAACTCGTCTTTTACAATCATTCTTAGGTGTTTTGAAAATCGTCATATAATATGAATAAGCCTACAGCAGATGGGTACAACCAATAATATTTTTTTCATGAATAGTGTGCCCGTTTTGGAAGAGAAATTCACGTAATAGGTCTGTGTATGTGTTGTGCTATGTTAGTATCCCGCGTTCCAAATGGGATCCTTGTACTCCAGAAGTGATGAATATTGTATTATAAAGAATGAGTAGAGGAAGAAGAAGACGAAAAAAGAAATAATATTAAACCTCTAAGGACTTGTGGTGGGGGTGGGGATAGACCCGTGTCCTTAAGGTTCTATAAGCCCTGCAAATTTGACATATTTTTATAGAATATTTAATAAATTTTTATCGTTTAACTGGATTTGGGTGCAGATGACAAAAAATGGACAACGTTCACCAATTCCACCATTCTTACTGTCACGATGTAAGGTCCACCAATCGAGAGACGCTTTATGCAAACCATAGAAGCAACCATTGTCCATGGACACCGAAAGTGATCACTTAAGCCAGCCTAGAGCCAATTCGTAAGTGTTGGGACGCCTTTCTCACTTCTTCCGATTAGATTTTCCACACAATGTTTCAACATTGTGTGGACATGGTTCTCCAATCGAGATGTCAGATTAATATTTTTTATATCTTTTGTAATAAAAAGATCTTGTATTTTAAACCCTTAAAATTATTTTATTTATCTATACCATCACAGATTTTACACATGTAGGGTAGCCAGTAGACTGACTGCACGTAAAGAACATGAAGGCTGTCTTCTTTGTGCCATATATATAATGAGTTACAACTCATTGGATTGGTCTGCAACTTTGGTTTTTCTTCTTCATTCGTCTCTATTCTCAGCCAGTCTTTTCAGCTCTACGTATGAGCCACAGTTCATGTCCCTCTTCAGTTGGTCCATATACGCATCTCTTGGTCGGCCTCTGCCATTTATTCCCTCGGTCTTACCCTCAGCGATGGTGATGAGTAGTCCTGGGTGCCTGATGTTGTGGCCAATCCAGTTAGCCCGTTGTTGGCCGATTCTCTTAAGAAGTTGCCTTTTTTCGCATACCCTAGTTAATACTTCTTCGTTTTCGACGTGTTCCGACCAATGGATCTTAAGCATGCGTCTGTAGCACCACATCTCAAAGGCCGCCAACCGTCCGCTCTCACTCTTGCCGATGGTCCGCGTCTCACAACCATAAAGCAGAATGCTCCATACAAAGGCTTTAGTAAGGTTCTTCCTTACGCTTAAGTCAATATTTGGGGATTCCGATATCTTCGATTTTTTGTTAAAGGCAATCCTTGCCTGGTTTATTTGTGCCATAAATTTAGTTAATTATCTTTAACTTGAAGTTTTACCAAAACCTGCCTATTGCAGAGCACTCGAAATCTTACAGAAAAGGGTAAGAGATCTATTCATTATCAAGTAATATCTATCTTTGTCTTTTATTTATTTATTATTATTTTACTGTACATTGATTACAAACAATTCCATAGAAGGTACGTACATACATTTAAATTGAATACGCAATCTCTTCCAACTAGCCCAAACTTTTCTTTCATGTGCTAGTTTTATCATTAAATTTGCAGTGAATACGTCCATCTTAGTTTGGGACTAGCTAGGTCTGTGTGAATTGTCTATACATGTTATGTTATGTTATTAAGAAATTGTATATGGTTTATAGCCCCTTAAACTGTAATATACTTTAGTTTGGCCCGCCTGTTCCGTGGTCTTATATTCTATGGACGTGTTTGATGGACAAATTTGAAGGATATTTAGGAATTTTATTTCTTCACTCTACATGTTTTAGGTTCTATCTCAAATAAAATATAAAGAAACTCAAACACCTTTATTCTACCAGTAGAATAGTTTTATTCGGCATCGCTTAGGAAATAAGGTAAAAATCAAAATAACAATGGTTGTAGTCATCATCATCATCATCATCGCCCTCAACGCTCCTCTCGGGAGCACAGGGCAGAAACCAGCCTCCTCCATTCAGAGCGTCTCTGTGCCAATAGCGTCACCTCTTTCCACGACATTCCTTGCACTCTGATATCGTTGTCATGGGAACGGTGTATTGTGAAAGAGGGACGCCCGGGCTGACGGAACCCCTGCGGACGGAAGAACAGTGCTCTTTTTGGCCAACTATCATTAGGCATTCTCAAAACATGTCCCGGCTAGGACCATCGTCTGCACCCGAACGCTAGCGGAGCGGGAACGTGACGCGATAGTGTGTTGTTGACTCAGGCCTCAGGTCTCTGCTGGGTGCGCCGACGCACAGCATCATTAATTGTAACATGTTCATACCATTTGACATCCAAAATCCTTCTAAGACACTTGTTTTCAAAGCTTGTAATGGCTGTAAAACTGCCAAAAAATTAAGGAAATATATTTGTAAACTGACAATACCATGATTCAAATCTTTTGTCTTTTCTATGGTCATGTTCCGTCATTATATTATCAACAATCGAAATTGTTCTATGTTACAGGATCATCGTCCAACTATAGTTATTACTCACCAATGAATTGACTCCATGTAATAAGGAATAGTTACTGTGTTGAAGTTGTTATCTTTAATGATTCAGAGTACACCGTGAGGAAATGTGCTGTGAGCAGATTTGATCAAAATTACATGCTTTCCATTGAGAATCCCTTGTAGTTTTTATTATCATGTTTTCGTTTTCATTGTATCTTATATGTCGATTGTATTAGTTTTACGTGTGTTTTTTTATGTTATTGTTCTGTAAACGCTATTTTAAAAGGTCGTAAATTATGTTATTCTTTATTCTTCAACATCTCCCGTAGGTCCTTTACAGGACACTTGGGTTTATCATAGTACAAGAAAAACATCAATACAACAGAAAGAGCGCAGTAAAGCACAACATACAAGAAAAAATTGAAAAGTCAAGACACAATAATAAACAAATATAGACACTTAAATTAATAGATAAATAAATATTTTCTGTACAAATCTGATAACACTAATATCTCTGTCAATAAACAAGATATTTAAAATATTTTTAGCCTAAAACCTGCCCAGTGGATGAGATGTCGTATAGTGTGTATTATTTTACGTGTGTCTTTCCTAATTACAGAGTTCATTCGGGACATATGTATATACGTACATATATACGAACAGACCAAAATATTTTCGTGTAGATTACATCCTAAAAAAGTTAAATATTTTATTGTTTTTCAGTAGTTTCCGCTTAAATATGAATTGAATTTTTCGACCAACATGGATATAGCCCACAAACATTAATATAATAACGAACAATAATAATGAAACCATATCCATTTTCTTTTAAGATGCCTTCCTTATTGCTGAGAGGCATGACCTTACATAATTTTCTCGTTGCGCCAGAAGTCTTGGTTCTCTGCCAAGTTTACGGCTTTCTGATGAATGGATAGTGCAATGTTCTTCAGCTGTTCACTGCATAGATATAAAAAAGCTTAACATGTAATTCAAAACAGGATAAGGTAATGGCGTGAATGTTATTTATTATACTATCTATTACTATGCCATCACGGCATATCCCACAAGTGGGGTAGCCGCATGTAATAAACATGCAAAAAATATGCTGTCATCTCCATGCCAACAAAAAATCAAGACATTCAGGACGGGTGCCGAACCTCATCGCTGACTTTAAGATGTAAAATTACTTTATTTAATCGAACACATGCGTTTCATAGGATACTCGAAAACCAACTTACGGAAAAGAGTGGGAGATCAATTCTTTGTCGAGTGCTCCACGGACCACTAAATATAAGTAAAGTGAGCATAAACCAGCCTTAGCCGTTTCGTAAGCAATTGACACCTCCCTCCTATTTTTTGCTCGATCTTCCGTAAGTACTTCTCAAATAAAGATTTGGTTCCTGTAGGCCTAGTCAAAACACATTTTAGCGTTACATTTTCGTTCAAATGTAGACGAGCGACGTTGCGAGAACATGTCAATTTTCGTAGCTACTTGTATATTTTAACTACGAAAATTGACACTTTCCCGCAACGTCGTTTATATTTGAACGAAAATGTAACGCTAAAATGGGTTTTGACTACGGGCCCTGCAATTGTGGGATGTGTCATGATAGTACACAAGTAAATTAGTTGTAAAATCGAAGAGTTAGAGGAGGCTTATGACCAACAACGGATGCAAAAAGTTTTTGTAAATATAGTCATATTTCACGTAATAAATAAATAAATAAACAGAAAAGTGAGTAAGTAAACAAAAATGGAACAATAAAAAAAATATTTGAAATAGCGATAAGGAAAAAAGTATTATGGCATGAAAATTGCTTTATCAAATTAACTCTAAGTTATTTATGAACAAAAACAAAACATCAGTTTTATTATGAGACTAAATAATACCTTGTTGTAGGTATACTTACGTACTTAGAATTATATATGGACCTTTATCTAATATGAAAAACAAGAAATCTGCAATAATACAAGAGAAAAAGGGAGGGGAAAAAATAAAGGGCATATCTGTCACTTATTTTCGCCATGTTATATTTAAGTTACGACGGTTTTGACATGTGGATCGAATGTTCAAAGAAAAAATGGCAAAAATAATAAATCATATTTTGAACCACTTTAGATTAATCGTTCCAGTTGATTACACTCACCGATAGTCAACCTATTTGAATAGGTATTAATTAGGTATGTATGTTGTATATTATGATACACATACATATGTGAACTTCCTTCAGGAGTGCATGACACAGAGTTTCGACGCTTATGAATCGACTTAAGGCTTGATCATCCAAGCATAAAAATAATACTTTCATAATATAAAAATAATACACTTATCTGATAGAATGGATGTGAGGAAGATCGGGCGTCCGAGAACCACGTGTGTAAATATTTAAATTCAAAAAAATATCTCTTTGATGTGTTTCGTACGCCCGAAGCATCAACCAAAGTCCAGAAAAGAAAAAATACTAGTATCTTGGAATCTGTCGGGAATAGGGTTGCCAGATGGTATCCAAAAGGAGGACATGTCCTCCTTTTTTATGTTTTGTCCTCCCGTTCTCGCTTACCTACTGTAAGTCCTCCTTTTTGCTAAACATCGAGTTCTGCGAGTTTTATTTTTGTATAAGCGCACATAACGCAAATGTGGAAAGAGTTTTTTCACTGATTAATACTCAGTGGAGCAAAGAGAGGAATAGACTAAGTGTGATGTCAGTTAAATCTTTAATTCTTACTCAATACAATTTCAAAAACATGACGTGAAATTTTTTATAATTATTTGTTAAAAAACCAAAACTTCTTTCCAAAATTGGCAGCTCAGCTAAATATGATTAAAATAATATAAAAAAAAATCGTTTAATTTCTAATGTCCTCCTTTTTTTACAGAAATTCTCCTTTTTAGACCCATCTGTCCTCCTTTATCAAATAATTATCATCTGGCAACCCTAGTCGGGAAGGGCTTTAACCGACAGCACTTAAGTAAATTGTTGGTTTGTAACATTGTGCAAAATCTAAAAAACTGTTTCTCGATTGGTGGACCTTACATTATGACTGTAAGAATGGCGGAATTGGTGAACGTTGTCTATGGACGCAGAAAGTGATCATTAAAGCCAGCTTTGAGCCAGTTAGTAAGCGTTAGGGCGCCTTTCTCACTTCTTCCGATTAGATTTAGCACAATCTTACATTGTGTATACATGATTCTCCAATCGAGATATCTGATGAGTTTTATCTTCTAACTAATATGCCCACTAATCCAGGAGGTTTGCAGTCTTAAAAAAATATCTGATTTTAGAAAATAACAAGGCGATCTCTGTCGCCATCTACTGTAATGCAAATATTTAGTCCGGAAATGAAATAAGTTAGTAACTGAGCTATTTGCTGATGCATATGGCGGTAATGGGAATAATAATAATAAAAAAAACATGAATGTGGTGGAAATAACATCAGTTTTAGTTTTATTATGATGTTTAGACACAGTCAGATGGAAAGAATATTAGATCCTTTGGGATGATAAATAGTTGAAGTTTTCCTTAACTTTGTAATATGATTAGTCTGTTGGCATACATAATATTAAGTGTGTACAACGCCTCAGAAGTGGCGCAAAGGGGATGCGGAGAATTTAGGGGGATGGCAAAAGAAAGATGAAGAAATAGAACAAATATTATTAGATGGGACATTCAATTTAATATTTCAAACGTTTGTCTATGGAGTATTTGGGGCACAATAGACTCCCCTCTCTTTCCAGTAAGCTTTTAAACGTCGGAATGTTAAAAAAACAGGTACCTACCTATTTACTTCTTAAATATCGTGTGTACGATGTCTTGTGATGAAGATAATATGTCAAAAATCGTGAATGAATGAATGTTTTATAAATACAATTAGACATCTCGACTAGAGAACAATGTTTACACAATGTAACATTGTGCAAAATCTAATCGAAAGAAATGAGAAAGGCGACCCAGCGCTTATGAATTAGCTTTATGGGGTGTTCACATTTGGCGAATATCGCCAGGCGAATTTCAAAATATATCGCCAGGCGAAAAAACAAAATTCGCCGGACATCCATTGATCGTCACACCTGTTCACACAGTCCACCGATATAGAAACGATCTGTCAGATGCGCTTTGATTTTGACACTGTTTTCAAAATGGCGGACGTCGAGATGGAGATCGCGAAGTGTATTTTTAGTCGAACATGTTATAGTAGGGGTTACAAGGCGCTTTTTAATTAAGGAAACAAACGCCACGAACCAACAACAAAGATAACAGCTGTCACGAAGAGGGAAACATTATAAAATTTATAGGTTATAAAGTTTTACCATAGATACGAACGCCGCGCACAACTGCGCATGCGCGAATTGTTCAATCGGTCGAAAATGTTGGAAGGTGGTCAACTCGAGACGATATCGTTTCAGACTAGGTGTCATTTTGTTCACACGGTTCAAATGGCTGGCGATATTTTGGTGCCTGGCGATATTCGCCAAAGTGAGAACACCACATTAGACAGGTTTTTATTTATTTATTTATTATTGAGGTGCACAACAGATACCTATTTAATACATATTATCAGTTGAATCAGCAAAACTTGCACACGACATTTATAGATACCTACATTTATTCGATCTCGTACAGACATCTCACAAACAAACCCATAAGTAGATTTAACTTCCATACTATTATAAAAGAATTGGTCTCCCACTCTTTTCCGTAAGTTTTCGAGTGTCCTGTAAAAGGCAGGTGTTCGAAAAAATTAAGACATTTTACATCTTAAATTCAGCGATGAGGTTTGCCACCCATACTGAATGTCTTGATTGTATATTAGCACGGAGAGGACAGTTCGAATGTTAATTATATGCAGCTGGTCTGCTGGCTACCCCACTTGTGGGATATGCCGTGATGGTATAGTATAGTACTATTATAATTACATACATACATACCATCACGGCGCTTCCGTCGCGGGGTAGGCAGAAAGGATCGAGCGCCACTTCTTTCTATCCTTGCATACATTTTCGCTTCCGTCACTGTCATACAATTCCTCATGCATGCTCTCCTGTTCAATGTGCTCAACACGTGACCGTCCTGTAGGATTTGATTTAAATGATCTTGCCATTTAATCCTCGGACGTCCACGTCTCCGAGCACCATTCCTCTCAGCCAAATATATCTTCTTAGTCATTCTGTCCTCATTCATTCTTTCCATGTGCCCAAACCATCTTAACTTATTTACATTCATCCTTGTTATGACACCAACTTTCATTCCACATTCCTGATTAATTCAATAAAAAACCCTTAAGTATATACACATATTTAAAACAACATATATAAAATTGATCAAATCAAAAACAAATAAAATTGATATAAAACTAAGTGATCATTTTCAGTGTCCATGAAAAACGTTCACCAATTCCGCCATTTTCACTGTCACAATCTAAAGTCTTCTAATCGAGAATCATTTAATGCAAACCATAGAAGCAACCTTTTTGTTTCATTTTTTAAACATGGTTCTTTGGTTGAGATGTTTAATTGGTTTTGAAATCAGTGCATTGTGACCAAATCCTGTTCAGTCCAAACAAACAAAAAAATGTAAATATTCTAAACTAGTGTTTCCCAACCGGTGGTTCGCGAACCCCTGGGGGTTCGCTATGTGTACAAAGGGGGTTCGCGAAAATAATAGCGTAATGGCGGGATTTTAAAAATGGTCAAAGAATCTCCTTATTTAACTTCTGGCTCAGTATAAAAATTAATATTCTGTTCTGTCAAAAAAAGCCATAGGTAGACGTTCTATTACCATTCTGCACAACATATCTGTGCGAGAAAGGGTCTTATCTGAAGGATAAATATAGAAACAGGTTAAATGCAGAACCTGATCTAAGACTGAAATTGTCAGACATTGAGCCAAACTTTCAATTGCTTTGTTCCATGAAACAGCCAAAATATCCCATTAAGAGCTTTTTCAAAGGGAACATGTGCTGAAATAAGAACCAGTTTGTTAAATTTATTTTGTATTCAATTTTTATAGCTTATTTTAGTCTTATTAATATTAATCATTTTAGTCTTATTAATGTTTGTGCAATATGTAAAATAAATGTTCCACAAAATTTTATTGTTTTTTGCCTATCATTAACGGCTACATTCGGGGTTCGCCAAATTCTGTTGGATTTTACTTTTGGTTCGCAAGGAGAAAAAGGTTGGGAATCACTGTTCTACAGGAATGTGTTATACGATATTTTAATGTTCCGTTCAATTTGATACATGATCTGCACACTGACCCAAACATTTATAGCTTCTTTATCATCTCTCATTAAATGAGATTTGGGAAAATATGGTGAAACCTCAATTAGCTCTCAACCAATTCTAAGTTGAAAATTAATTTAGTAATTTAATCCCGTCATTAGTGTAATGAATCAAATTATAAAATGGAATATATTCCACTTCAAAATATAGTTTGAGTTATAATAATATAATCCCAGGTTATTTTGTCTTCACTGTCTCCTCTCTTAGTTGGATGAAGACGAAGACAGATTAGATCCAGTAGGATTAGTTGTAAGAAATTGCTTAAGAGCAATGAGCGTCTACTGTAATCCATCAGCTCTCTGACATTCTCAAATGAAGCGAAATGCTTTAAACTAACTTAATAGTACTACAGTAGAAGTCCATTAGTCCGGCATCCAACAGTCCGGAATGCCCGATAGTCCGGCATCGCTCCGGAAAATTGTAAATTTTTTGTTTTTTTCCAAAAGTGTGTCTTTAAAGCAAATAAAAACGCTCGAGAGCTATTCGGAAGTTTTCGGGATAGTTCGGGATCATCCGTAAGCGCTCGGTATTGTTGTAAACATTGTAGTAAACCCTCAGCCTACTCAAATTCTTGAAGAAAGTGACTCAGATGCCGAAACGAAAGAAAAGGAAAAAATCAGCTGGGCAGAAGCTGCAGAATCACTAAATAAGTTTATCTTTTGCTGATGCTAGTACTTACTACAGTGCTTCAGAAATTATTGAATTCCATATCATTAGAAATAAATTTTATACTAAACGCCAAAAGTCAAGAAAACAAAAAGCCATTCGTGACTTTTTAAATCTAAGTGAAATATGTTTTACAGTACGTGTACATACATTATATGAAATGTAAAATAAACTTTGTTGTATGTATTTAATTTGTATGCACACTGTATTTGTAGTTTAATTATTAACCTAATTGTTCTTATAATTACCGCCCGATAGACCGGAATTTTCGATAACCCGGCACCGAGCCGGTCCCGAACGTGCCGCATTATCGGACTTCTACTGTATTGTTTTATCCGTTCTTCGAAGTTCTTAATGAAAAGATTGATATCAAATTAAATGTAAATGAATTAAAAAAAATGTCCCTTGGAGTCTTCCCCTCTTTTCTGTAAGTTTCCGAGTGTTCTGTAAAAAGCAGGTATTCGTAAATCATCTCGTATTATAATTATTATAGACATAGGTATTTCAACCTCTTGAATACAGGAGATTGCTGATCACCTAAAATATGAAAAAATACGTTATTTGAGCATATTTTTGTTTTATGTTCTGTCTGTTTTAATGGTCTGCTGGTTACCCTACTTGTAGAATATGTCATAATGGGATAGAAATTAGAAGTATTTTTTTATTTATTCATTCTTTGGTGTTCATTGATCAAAATACATACAACTTTATAGAAAAATGCATTCAAATTAGATAAAGTCAATACACAGAGGGCGAGTTTATCGCAAAGTCGCGATCTCTTCCAATTTTAATCTAAATCAGTTGTCATTTCAATAAAGTCATGATGTTGAAGAAAATTACATATGGAAAATAAAATTACCTAATGAGATACTATACTATACTACTATACTATACCCTCACGCCGTGTCCCAAGTGGGGTAGGCAGAGAGAACGGAACGCCAAACAGATCTATCTTTACACACTTCCTTCGCTTCCTCCACATTCATACAGTTCCTCATACACGCACGTCGGTTCCTCTTACTCAACACGCGGCCGTCCTTGAGAATTTGGTCCACGTGATCAAGTCACGTGGTTCTCGGACGCCTAATAAGATAAATGTATGTTAATTAGTATTTGTTTGTTGGCGGTCTATTCTTCATCTCTTAATGCCTTATTCGTTTTCTTCAACGATGGCGATCACTTTTGCAAAAGGCCTTCCTGTTCTGCGGCAGTCGTAAGAGTTCTATCACAATATGTCTCTCACTGGAGACCAGTCTTCTTATGCATTACACAGTCATGAGGTTTGCCATATACCAAAACCAAGTCAAATCGAATGCTCTCTGAATGAGGAACAGGGGTATAATGGGGAGGAGGGGGGGGGGGGTGGATCGTGCGAATCTCACCACGTTCAGACGTTAAGCACAGTCATCAACCAGAACCTTGAAGAAATCTAGAAATAGCACCTTTGAATTTTGGCAATGGTGACAATTAAAAATCAAAGTCTTTCAAGAAAGAGTTGTAACAGATATAACAATAAAAATATGCACATATATATTTGAAGTAGGTATCAAATGTAAAACAAAGAGTTAGTCTGAATCGATTCACAACGTTTTGATAAGAATAATAATATTATTGCGTAACTTTAGTAAAGAAAATGTCGAATTGAAATAATCAAATTCTCTTGACCTAAATACAAAATGCATAAGATTACAATATACCTACAATTTTCAATGCACGAATACTATGTAGTTGCAAATATTATTAACACAGTATAATAATAAGATGTTGCTAAATATTGCTCCGATTTCATGTAAATTTATGGAATAGATTATGCAATATGGAATTTATTCCAAGTAAGTAAGTAGGTACTATACAATCATTATTGCAATATATTATTTTCGACATCTTATACTCCTGTATAAGAGTTTTATCATCATTATTTATCATAATATTCTCACTTGTGGGATAGCCAGCAGGAGAGTTTAATATACACTTAAGTTGTTTTCTCCGTGCCAAAAATATAATATTTTTTTTTTTTTTTTTAAAAAGATATATCTTGGTTTTTGATATAAACCCAAATACAACCTTATACACCTTTCACAGTAAAATCACTTCAATATTGTCCTTTTTACGCGGCGGCAGAATTGCCATCCATACTTCTCAGCATTATACAACCAGATAAGTCTCCATATGATCAGTCATGGTCACACAAAAACTTAACAGTCTAATGCCGGGAAAAATTCACCTATCCAGATATACAGGATATCAAAGGATTAGGCTCAAAACGCGGGTTCAAAATACCAGCATTGTGCTTGAAATATCTGTGTTCAAAAACTTTTTTACAATATTACAAGTGTTTATTCCGTGTTTATCCCGTGAAGCACCCGGTAAAGAATTGGTCTCCCACTCTTCTGCGTAAGTTTTCGAGTGTACTGTAAAAGGCAGGTGTTCGAAAAAATTAAGACATTTTTCATCTTAAATTAAGCGATGAGATTTGCCACCCATCTTGAATGTCTTGATTTTATATTGGCACGAAGAGGACAGTTTGCATGTTTCTTACATGCAGCTGATCTGCTGGCTACCCCAGTTGTGGGATATGCCGTGATGGTATAGTATAGTATAGTAGTATTATAAAAGATTTTTGAATTTTAATGTACAAATTAACCGGTAAATCTAATTTTTGTAAATTATTTATTAAAGATTTCGGAGTTACCCCTGTAGCTGACATGACTAAAGGTATTATATAAACGGACCTAGAATTCCAAATATTTTTTATTTCTTATTTTTATTTTTATTTCCTTTATGTATTACATTATTATTATCTGGCACAAATCATCCTCGCAGGATTCTATGCCATAAATGAAGGAAAAAAAAAAACATTATTATTACTTATCCTTACTGTATTACAATTATTGTTCTTGACATTTACCAAACCTTTGTTGACATTTACACTCTCACTACAATGTTTTGATTTTTCATGACTAATTTTCTAATTGATTTGTTTCGACTAATTTTATGATTGTTATAGTTTGATTTCCAATTACACCGTCGCAGAAATACAAACAACCGTCGCAGAAAAAATACGTAAATATACAGAACTAGCAGGAGAAATAAAAAATATTTGGCATTCTAGATCCGTTTATATAATACCTTTAGTCATGTCAGCTACAGGGGTAACTCCGAATTCTTTAATAAATAATTTACAAAAATTAGATTTACCGGTTAATTTGTATATTAAAATTCAAAAATCTGTTATAATAAACACTTGTAATATTGTAAAAAAGTTTTTGAACACAGATATTTCAGGCACAATGCTGGTATTTTGATCCCGCGTTTTGAGCCTAATCCTTTGATATCCTGTATATCTGGTTAGGTGAATTTTTCCCGGCATTAGACTGTTAAGTTTTTGTGTGACCATGACTGATCATATGGAGACTTATCTGGTTGTATAATGCTGAGAAGTGTGGATGGCATTTCTGCCGCCGCGTAAAAAAAAAAATAGTTAGTCCGCTGTCTACCCTATTTGTGGACAATTCCGTGATGGTATACGAATGACTGAATGAATGAATGAATGAGGTTGAATGTAAATATTGGAGCGATTGTGACTAAACCAATATGTGATAATCTGTATACATAGACTTGAGACTTATATCTATACACATATACCTAATAATGTGTGTATAATAACATGTGGCTGAACCAGACATGGCTGATAATGGAATATCGATAGAAACATTATCCGGATTAGTTTCACTATCAGATATTGGAGATATACCTACTCTATGTATTGTATGTGGTATATTGTATACATAATATACCATAAATGATCTTAAGGGGCATTCACATTGATTCTATCATATATATAATGAGTTACAATCCATTGGATTGGTCTGCAACGAGTTTGGTTTTTCTTCTCCATTCGTCTCTATTCTCAGCCAGTCTTTTCAGCTCTACGTATGAGCCACAGTTCATATCACTCTTCAGTTGGTCCATATATGCGTCTCTTGGTCGGCCTCTGCCATTTGTCCCCTCGGTCTTACCCTCCGCGATGGCTATGAGTAGTCCTGGGTGCCTGATGTTGTGGCCAATCCAGTTAGCTCGTTGTTGGCTGATTCTCTTAAGGAGTTGCCTTTTTTCGCCTACCCTGGTTAATACTTCTTCGTTTTCGACGTGCTCCGACCAATGGATCTTAAGCATGCGTCTGTAACACCACATTTCAAAGGCCGCCAACCGTCCGCTTTCACTCTTGCTGATGGTCCATGTCTCACAACCATAAAGCAGAATGCTCCATACAAAGGCTTTAGTAAGGTTCTTCCTTACGCTTAAGTCAATATTTGGGGATTCCAATATCTTCGATTTTTTGTTATTGAGTGATTATCCAGGATGAATGATTGAAAGTGAAAAGTGTGAACTAACGTTTCATCCCCAGCAACTCAGGATGACGGAACTCAGGAAAAAATGTGTACATTACTCGGGATGACAGAAAAATTGTAGAATTGTTAAAAAGAGAAGGAATGGCCAGAAAACTTTTGTTAGCTGATGTCGATGAACGTAAAAACTCATATCTGGGTCATTTATTTCCCGCGGAAAAGAACCACTTCCTGTGGTTAATTATGACAGACAAAATAGAGGGATGCTGGGGAGTTGGCAGAAGGCAGACATCGTAGCTGCGCAATATATGAAACTGGACTGGAATGATAGATTTGGGGGAGTTATTCCGGACAGCCTAGGACTGCGAAGCCTATACTAGAGTGGTCGGCGACGTCGGGGAGACCTGACACGTCATTTATTACTGATTTGTTTAAAGTTTTATTACTGAATTGTATTTGTTTGGAAATTTGTATCTTTGTTCATAATATTATGCAAGTGTAAGGGCTTACGCCGTAAATGAAATAAATAAATAAATAAATAAAACGTATTACTTTTCGTCATTCACTAGCTGTGGCGGTGTTTAGGTAGTAGAATTCCATAGCGAAATAAATAAATCAAGTGTTTTAATCTACTATTGATTTATTCGACGAGAGAGACGTTTTTTGTCTTATTAGGACATTGTCAATCTTTTCGTCATGTTTTCGATGACAGCTTCATATACTAAAACAACCATAAACAAGTTTTTTTCAATTATTTCCCCTTTTTCTCTATGAACTATTATCAAATGTTTAAGTCATAAATTAAATGGACGCGTTGTTATGTGCTTTCGATCATTTTAATATAAATGAATATAGGTAGGTATTTATTAATTTGTACGAAAATATATTAAACCACAGACATGACTGTGAGTATAGACATCGCAGTAAAAGCACAATTGTTGAAACGTCGTGTAAACGACGTCGTGTTCCTTTCGAAAAACAACTTCGGTCTTAGAAAACATGTGAATCCCTCTTTATGTTCTCTGCAATCAATATAATACCCCCTGTATGCTTTATAGAAAAATCAAGACGTAGATAGAAGCAATGTATTTCAGACGAATTTCAGGGGAGTTATTCCTGACGCAGTCTTGAAGCAAAACCATATTCTAGTAACGTAATTTAAATCTTAAAAAGTTGATTGAAATAAAAGTGTCGTTTTTTAATTACTATCTCTCTATTTATGTATACCATCACGGCGAATCTCACAAGTGGGGTAGCCAGTAGACCAACTGTATGTAACATTATATTACTCTTAATCAGAATCGGCTACTTGCAATGTCCAGAAGATCATAGTAAGATCTTGACAAGATTGACAATGTCCTCATAAGACGAAAGACGTCTCTCTCACCGATTAAATCATTAGTAGAATAGAACGCTTGTTTTATTTATTTCGATATGGAATTCTACTACCTAAACACCGACACAGTGAATCATAGTATATTATAATAGGCGTGGTTATGCTCTGTCAATTCTTGGATGGGTGTTTTTTTTTTTTTTGTAAAGATGTATCTGGGTTTTTGTTATAAACCCAAATACAACCTTATACGAGCCTCGTACACCTTTCACAGTAAGCTAAAAGCTTGTGTCATGAAAGGGGAGTTTATGGGCTATAGTTGAGATATGGGCTATTCTGTCACTACTCATGCTCTCCACATGGCCCCTCCAGAACCGTTTTACATCGTATAAAGAATGTTTAACAAATACCTGCCCGTAACAGGACACTCGAAACGAAAAAAGATAGTGAAAATGCTATATACCATCATCACGGCATATCGCACAAGTGGGGTAGCCAGCAGATCAGCTGCATATAATAAACATGCAATCTGTTTTCTCCGTGCCAAAAGACATTCAGGATGGGTGGCAAAACCTCATCGCTGAATTTAAGATGTGAAAATCCGTAATGAAATCAAAAGTATTTTTTCTATTGTGTGATTTTTGTTTGAGAGTCTTCTATGGACATTGTCAATATCTTTTGCTTGCATTTACTATCTACTATTTTTTTCTTATTTAATGGCTAGGTATATTATATCCTGAATTAAATCGGGTTAAACAGTTTTGTAACAAAGCAAGATTAGCAAGTACCCTTCGTGTTAGTCTATGGTTGGTAATAGAAACAAGAGCGATGACCAACTGCTAACCACGTGGCTTCTACCTGTAATAATTGCTACCACCTTTCCATACTGCTACATGTTTATACCTGTATGCTGGCTTTCCCATATTGTTTTTCAACCCTCCTTAAGAAAGTTCGAACTATTTACATACACATATACTAATTAACATTTTATGATTGAATATTTACGGTTTCATATATGTATCTGTGTCTCCTTGACTGTATAAGTTATCCAATAACATATACAAAAATATATTTTTCACTAGAAAAATATTCTTTTGATCTCGTTTTTGATGTCTACATATCTATGTATACGAGTATATTATGTTTGTTTACCAACCTTACATATGTTTATCAAAGGGGTAGGTATATAAAAAAAAAGCTATTGCCACCCCTCCATCACCCCTTAATTCAGGGCGAATGCATGAATGTAAGCTATACCAAAAGTAAACATATTCAAAACTAGTGTTTTCAGATATTTTTGCTCAATGAAAATAGTCCAAAAATAAATTCCATTCCATGACTGCATCTCTCACAGTTGGTCAACCAGAAGACTAACTGTAAATAATAAACATACCTGTAGTTCTTCCCATGTTTATAAAAAAATAAAACTTTTAGGAGGGATGGCTTTTAGGATGGATGGAGATGGATTAAATTATTAATTTAAATAAAATAAAATAAACTATGTATTTTACACTAGAATAACTTTAATTAGAGTTAAAACGTTTTCGGAACTACTTGTTCCATCATCAGTAACAATACTAAACATAAATTATTTTCAAGGACAGTCAATGTTGTGGTGAACTCCTTCACCTTCACCACAATATTGACTGTCCTTGAAAATAATTTATGTTTAGTATTGTTACTGATGATGGAACAAGTAGTTCCGAAAACGTTTTAACTCTAATTAAAGTTATTCTATAATAGTGGAAAACACAAAGTTCATTTTATTTTAAATTAATAATGAATATGGAATTCCACAGTATTAATCACGAAACATTCGAAAAAAAAGGACAATTTAAAACTATTTATTTATTCTTATTATAATTAAAATGAATTTAAAAACACTGTATAATTTCCAAATTTAATTTGGAAATTATACAGTGTTTTTAAATTCATTTTAATTATAATGAATTTCCAAAGTGTTAACACCAAAACATTTGATTTATTATTTATTCTCGTTTGTATTTATAAAGTGTTAGCTATATTTATTATTTGTTTAAACCATCACGGCATTTCTACAAGTAGGTAGAGCAACCTGTGGTCCAAATAAATTTATTAAACATAATGATCGTCATTTCCGTGTCATAAAGATAAAACGTAATTGTCTTACCTGTTTAATTATTAATAAATAATCAGTGATTTTGAAGTACCTTATTTATATCATTTTAAGTTTTTAATTCCTAATTTATTTCTTAACTCTACGATGTGTATATATGAATTTGTTTTGTTTATATATTTTTTGAAGTCTGTCTTATATTTAACCATGTAAAAGGCTTGCGCCGTATACAACTGTAAATAAAAAATTTATAAAAACATTCAGAATATTGGCATATTTTATCATTGCTAATACTAAACGTTTTCTGTCAGCCGACAGAAGGAGCTGGTCGGAACTGGTTCAGGACCCGCGGGGGGCACCCACTGCCGCATATAGGCTTCGTCCACGTGAACGACCTTATGCAGCGAGGGCTCCATAAGTAAGTAAGTAAGTACTAAACGTTTTATAAATAATGTGTTACGTATATTAATGTGTTACGTCTTTATAGGATATGCAAAAAATTACAGCACAAAGTGGTATTCCCAGAAAAGAAAAGTCACTCCTACTGAAAACGTGTAAAAAGCATTGCTACCAATTTCTCCCCTTAACAAACGAAATAAATTATGTACACGGTGTTGTATTCCGATTGTTTCAGGTCAATGAAACTCTATCGATTTGTTTTTTGTAACCTACATGTTTCAGTTCAAAGCTTTTTCAGTCATTCATCATTCCCGTGATGGAATTTGGCTAATTGATTTCATTGTGTTTTTACACGTTTATTTTTTACAGTTTGATTAAAACAGTTATTCGGGATTGGTTTTAATCTTCCTTTTTTTTTAACAAATAGGTACTGAAATTATGAATCCAGAAATTTCAAACAGAATGATTGTTTTAATATCACCGGCTTTTAAATATTTCTTTCTATCATCTGCGATAATGCATTTGATATAAACTTTATCCCAATAAGTTATGTGTGCCCAAGAAAAAAGGGATGAATCAAATAAAATTGATTTCATAGGAGGGCCGAAACAAAATCCGCGCGGCGGTACTACAATATAGTAAAAGTTGAGCTATTTTTTACAAGAAATATGGTGTCTAATGTGTAAATAATTTCATAATTCACTCGATGTCGGGTGCCTTGCCGGAAAAAAAAGAAAGAAGAATGTGTAAATATTGACTTATACTTTTTTCTATAATGCATATGCTTTAGGTACAAGGTTTTGATTGATATGGCACCTCAGTCACTTTCTAAGCTCTGTCTTCGCAAAACACTTGCAAGTAGACCTCTACGCTCAGCAAAAACATCCACCAATATTCTTGACGAGATCAATAGAGCAAATAAATCTTGATTCTATCACAGAACTTTTGGTGTCACTGGACTCGTCATCTGGAACCGATTCCTCGAGGACCTTCTTAAAAACCGATCAATATCAACGTTTAAGAGCAAGTTGAAGACATCGCTCTTCCAATATGATTTTCCGCGCTCTTGAGATGGATGCTCCATTAAACGACGCCGAATACATCTAATACATATTATGACCAATATTTAGTGATTTATTCATCCGACATACATCTAATACATATGACCAATATTTAGTGATTTATTCATCCAACATACATCTAATACACATGACCAATATTTAGTGATTTATTCATCTGACATACATCTAATACATATGACCAATATTTAGTGATTTATTCATCCGACATACATCTAATACACATGACCAATATTTAGTGATTTATTCATCTGACATACATCTAATACATATGACCAATATTTAGCGATTTATTCATCCGACATACATCTAATACATATAACCAATATTTAGTGATTTATTCATCCGACATACATCTAATACACATGACCAATATTTAGTGATTTATTCATCTGACATACATCTAATACATATGACCAATATTTAGTGATTTATTTATCCGACATACATCTAATACATGACCAATATTTAGTGATTTATTCATCCGACATACATCTAATACACATGACCAATATTTAGTGATTTATTCATCTGACATACATCTAATACATGACCAATATTTAGTGATTTATTCATCCGACATACATCTAATACATATAACCAATATTTAGTGATTTATTCATCCGACATACATCTAATACACATGACCAATATTTAGTGATTTATTCATCTGACATACATCTAATACATATGACCAATATTTAGTGATTTATTCATCCGACATACATCTAATACATGACCAATATTTAGTGATTTATTCATCCGACATACATCTAATACATATGACCAATATTTAGTGATTTATTGGGGATGAGCCTTTATCCTATTTACTTGGAGTCGGATCTCCTAGTCCTCATCTTCCAAGTTTTCCGGTCCCCTGCGTCCTCCGAGCGCAACTTTGCCTCCTTCAGGTCCCTGGCAATTGTGGACATACAGGTGGTCACTGGTCTGCCTGGTCTTCTGGGTCCTACTTCTACGTCCATACTTTCTACATGAAATTCAAAAACTTACTGAAAATGGTACTGAGTTTAATTTATTTCTAAGGTTTAACTACCCTTAAATTTATGTTAAATAACTATTTAAATATACATACATATTTGTATAATATACTTACTTAAGCACGGTTTTAATTCTAATAGCTAACAAAACCGAAACATGAAAAGTCTTAATGTTAAATATTATTGATTTCCTGGTTTATAATATTCTGGTTCAATGTACTGCCTTTACCATAGATTTTAATATACTAAGCTTTTAATGTACGTAAAACTAGCATTAAATCCGATAGTGCTCGAGGAATAATAATGAAATTGCGAAAACAATTTATTATTGTCACCGTTTTTAAATGACTTTCTCAGCTTTTTGCGTCGTTTCTCCAGAAGGTTGCTTAAGTCAATCTTTCTACTTATTGTCCCCTTTTCGCATTTTACTAGAATTCGACTCTCCTTTTTCTATTCCTTCAGAGTTTTCAGTCTTGTGTTGCTGTCTCTTGTAGGCTTTCATTAGTTATCTTTCATTCATATTTATTACCTACTTGGAGGATCTGGTTTATATAATTATGGCCTTGCCATTTAATTCTAAGACGGCCACATTTCCGAGAACCATTCCTCTCAGCCACATATTACATTAGATATCTTTGGCTTTGAGTCCTCTTTAATTTTTTTTCTTGCCCAAACCACAAGCAGAATTCGTATAAATAATGATGTATCGTATAGAATTAATCTTTTTTACCTTAAGGGATAAAATGACTTCGTCTTCTTTTATTTATTTTATTCTCCTTGCACATCATTGTTTACATAAAAAATCAACAAAGCAATTTACATAAAAAAATGTGATGATATGCAGTGTCTAGATTGCTATATTAGTGATTTCTTTCATCTAACCATTTGTCTTTTATCGTGTCGGTCAGCATCAAAAACAATAAAAAAAATAATATTAAAAACATCAAATCCATATTTTCATTCCGTCCCAGAAAGCCACGACCTCTCTTGCAGCTCCTCCCAGGTGGGGCATTTAATTGATTATATTTTTGTGTATATGCTTTGCAGTAATTTATATAATATGCCTAGTGTTTGCACACTTTGATGTAAATAAATAAATAAATGAGTTCGCTCCACAAACAAAAAAAGAATAAAATAACTATGAACTAAAGAAGACACATGGAAACAAAGACAACTTTACGAACAGACTCTAATATTTTTTCGTCGATTGCTTGACGTAACCAGAATAACAAAGCATGTTATAATAAACTATACTTATTTGCATATTATTTCTGTTTGTATAAGCTAGCTAAACTTAAGTATTTAAATTCTTCATGTTGTTAAATAATATTGATTGCCCACTTTATCATAGTTCAATGTACCTACCGCTTTAATCAAAGTCTTTTAATGTTTACTGCCCTAAACATAATACAATAATTTGGCTTTGTTTCAGCATAACTTGCTGTTGTACAACCGCCAAAGTATTTATTGACCAGCAATAACTTTGGTTCTTTTCTTGGGATAATGTGATCGGGGATTTGGTATTAAAAACACGTTAAAATTGGAGAGAGAACGTATCTACTTTATTCACCAATAATAATATATAATATGTCAAGTCGAACAGAGCAAATTCATAGATTCGAATGGTTTATATTAGTGATGTAACGAATATTCGATTTCTGATATGTAATAATGATCTGTAATATCCGTGATACAGGAGAGACGACGCTCCTGGCTGGGTCATGTTCTGAGAATGCCCAATGATAGTTGGCTAAAAAGAACACTGTCGTTCAGTCCGCAAGGGTTCCGTTGGCCCGGGCTTCCCTACATATTTCACAATACACCGTTCCTATAACAACGACATCAGAGCGCAGGGAACGTCGTGGGAAGAAGTGATGCGATTGGCACAGAGATGCTCTGAATAGAGGAGGCTGGTTTCTGCCCTGTGCTCCCGAGAGGAGCATTGAGGGTGATGATGATGATGATGATTAATGTGTACACCAATATCTGGTACATTCTTGAGGTTATATCACATTTTGAAAATGACTATCCTCAGCTACCGCAGGATAGGCATGCACGTCTTTTTGAATATAATCACTTCCCCCTTCGTAGAGTTTAATATCAAGATAAGATTAAGATCATATTAAGATCGTGTTAAGAGTAAACGTTCTGTCTCTTTTGTGCATTTCTAGTAGTGTAATTTCAGTAAGTTTATTTATCAATAAATTAGTGAAACGACCTTATATAATGCGGTAACATTGCACTAAAAACATTTTACTGTTACAACGATAACAAATACCTATACTAAAATTGTTTACTAACGTAACGTGCAGTGTTATTAAAAGTTTATTACCGAATGCGTTTATTATTTTGTGAGATCTACGTAGCTTAAGATGTTTCAAAAACAATGTAAAAAACAATTCGAATACCTGTTCGAGACCTGCAGAAATTGGTGGTGAAATTAAAAAAAAACAATTTATGATGTTTTTTTATATGTACCTACAATGTATAAGTAAACTATAGATATGATTGTATTTATATATGCAGAAGATGAATGCTTTTTATATTGTATATGTGATGAAATACCTATTGCTTTCGTTGAACGTTTTCTGAATTTGGTGATACCGCAGCTAACTCACATAATAAATTTTTCATTATCTAATAATATTTTCCCGACGGTGTGGAAGAGGGCTTGTGTGGTTCCCATACCGAAGAAAGCTCAGCCTGCCGATCCTTCTGACTACCGTCCAATTTCTGTGCTCCCATTTTTCTCCAAGGTATTGGAAAAGATAGCATATTTGCAGCTTAAAAATCACCTCAGTGAAAATAATATCCTAAATGTTTTCCAATCTGGCTTCCGAGAAGGACATAGCACGACATCTGCCTTAATAAAAATCACTGAGGATGTTAGGTGGGCTATGGAAGATCAACAAGTCACACAACTTACATTGCTAGACTTCAGCAGTGCTTTCAACTCGGTTGACACGGATCTTTTAATAGCTTCTCTTAAAAACGTTAATGTTTCCCAGTCTTGTGTGGATTGGTTTGCTTCGTACTTGAAGGATCGGCGGCAGTGTGTCCGGTTGTGTCGTGGTGTTGAATCGGGGTGGGTGACTCTGACGGCGGGAGTTCCTCAAGGAGGAATACTTTCTCCGTTACTCTTTTCCCTGTTTATAAATCCAATTGTGAAACAGTTGCCTTGTCGCTACCATCTATATGCGGACGATTTGCAAATTTATACACATGCTAAACTTCACAATATCTCCTCTGCCATCTATTCTACCAATGAGTGCTTGCAACAGATCTCAAACTGGGCTAGTGCTCATGGATTACTCCTCAATGCCTCCAAAACCCAGACAATATTCATTGGTAGCCTTCACTCTATATCCAGGTTGAAAAATATGAATTTGCCTCCCACTACTATGAATTCAGTAGCAATACCCTCTTCGGCGACAGTAAAGAATTTGGGCATAATCATGGACCAGAGACTCTCTTGGCAGCATCAATTTAACACTCTAAAGAAAAAGTTTTTTTACAAGTTCCACACTCTTAAGATGCTGCAAAAATTCTTGCCCACTAAAGTAAAAATTTTATTGGTCCAATCTTTGCTGTTGCCCATTATCGACTATGCTGATATCGTGTATGTGGACATGAATCAGGATCTTATCGACAAACTTGATCGACTTCAGAATGTTGGCATAAGGTTTATTTTTAATTTAAAAAAAACTGACCACATTTCTGAATATCGTAATACCCTGAAATGGCTTACTGTACGACAAAGACGTGAGCTCCATCTACTCACATTTGTCCACAATGCTCTGTACGCAGGATCAACCCCGTACTATATTAAGGAGGCTTTTGAATACTTGGCGAGTCACGGTTTACCTCTGAGGTCGAATAACCAGCGCATCCTGTCAATCCCGGCTCATGGTACAACTTTCATCTCAAAATCTTTTGCAGTTCAGGGTGCTCGTTGCTGGAATAATCTCCCTTCAAAATTTAGGCTGACTCAAAGTCTGACGTCTTTCAAGCGAGCCGTTAAGGACAAAATGATTTCAACAAACACAAACACAGCCTCTGAAACCTGAAACCCATCACTCCTAACCCCCCCCCCCTTTTCCCCCCTTTTCCTTTCCCTTTATGCATATATGTTTGTTTTTTTGTTTTTTTTTTTTTCAGTCTCCCTTTTTATATATATGTGTGTATGTTTTTTTTATTTTCATCATATGTTTGTTTATTTTTTAAGTTAATACTTTTGGGTTAGTTGGAAGAGATCGCGCCTTTGCGATAAACTCGCCCTCTGTATATTGATTGTATTTAATTTGAATGTATACCTTTTATGTAATTGTTTTTTATCAATGTACAGTAAAGAATGAATAAATAAATAAATAAATATATATTTATGATTGATATGTTTGTGAGATATTTGCCCTAGTACAGGATTTACTTAGTTGGGCAGCATTAATTTGTAAATATTGAGAAGTAAATAAAAGTCTATAAATAGTCTTCAAGTTGAAAATATATGATATTTGTTTTTTTTAATTATCGCTTACTTACCGTTTTTAAAGGAGGCGCATTTGTATGTATGAAAAAGGATATCGGCAGTTTAAGGACGCGTTACAAGCTTTGTGAAGTTGTTACTAATATTATTTTATTCACAAACACCATAACAAAAATAAACAATAATTAAATATAGAAAATATGAACGCAATAAAAGAAACTATTTTAGTTTTATCAAACTTCGTGAACGTTGAAATTGTGGACAAAAAATAAAATAAATATTTGGAAATAAATAACAAATCGTTTAAGTGACTTCATCAGAAAAAATCTCATTCTACTTTATAAAACCTCTTCTTCAGTTAGGACTGTGCCCTGTGGTTCTCGGAGCCTAATCCTGGGAAGTGGATTCCTAGATATCCCTTCATCGCTTGGGTGGTCTTCCTGGGGTCTGTTTCCTGTCGTGCGTTCGTCTGCTATTCTAACCACTCGATCCGAACTCGCCCTCCCCACATAATGTCTCCAAAAGCATCTTCTTGCTTTTCCCCATCGCACAACATCTTCGACATTACAGATTTTCCTTATTTCTGAGTTTTTATAAAACCGAGCTTTCTAAATAACTTACGCATAAAACATAAATTCTTTTCTGACCAGGTGATTTTTATTTATTAAAACAGTGTTAAAATCAATACAAAATTTAAAATACTAGAACGATATGCAGCGGCGGGATCATCGCTCTGAAGTGATTTCTTCCATCTAACCACAATTTTTATATATTAAATTCTTCATGTTCCCGTACGGGCACACTGGTAACCAGAGGGTATGTATTCAAATGTGTACCATTGTTTTAGAAACAGTTCAATGTTGTGTATTGCAAATGCTACTGGTTTGTTGTGTATCATTGTGTGAAATCTGACCTCGTTCCTTGTATATGAATGCGACAATGCACTTCTATATAACTAGAGAATAGTCTTATTGTACATGCATGATAATATGGTCTATTCATTTCATTATGTGGTGAAGGCATTGGATTACTTATGCTCACTGAAACTAGACTCCTTGAAGTGTGTGGATATTCAAAGAACTCTATGCAATAATTATATATGTATACGAGTAGGGAGTAGGTATAGCGCGTTATAATCCATTGGATTGATCTGCAACGAGTTCGGATTTTGTTCTCCATTCCTCTCTATTTTCAGCTAGTCTCTTTAGTTCTACGCGTGTGCCACAGTTCATTTCCTTCTTCAGTTGGTCCATAAAGGCGTCTCTTGGTCAGCCCCTACCATTTATGCTTTCGGTCCTACCCTCCGCGATGGTGATAAGCAGTCCTTGGTGCTTTATGTTGTGGCCAATCCAGTTAGCTCGTTGTTGGCTGATTCTTTCAAAAGAGTTCTTTTAAGGAAAGCGGAATACTTAACATTGATAAATTGCTCATCTTCATAATTTATTTTGTGATTTACTCCTGTACATCACAATTTGGTATTTGGTTCTTTTAGAGAATAAAAGATGTGGCGATACACTTTTAACTTCTATTATACATATTACAATATCCTATTTACAACTCAATACTATGCGTCATGGTTTTACTATTATCAATAGATCCTCAAAATCGAATACATTTGTTACTTTGTTTTTACAATTATTAACTATTAAATTAAATTCAACACATGAAACTATTATTTAGAAGGCTTTTTAAATAGAACGTCTCCTGACTGTATCCAGCATGAGATACGCTGGAAATGTCATGGAAGGAGGTGACGCAATTGGCGCAGAGTCACTCTGAATGGAGGAGGCTGGTTTCTGCCCAGTGCTTCCGAGAGGAGCGTCGAGGTCGATGATGATGATCTAAAGCTGTAGATATTTCCCGTTAGGCAGACATAACCATTTTCATATATAAGTGATATCTTTCATGGTTTCATTAAAATGTACTAAAGGTACTAAAAAAATGCTTGATTTTTGTTAGCTTAATGTTGTTCTACCATCATATTTGTAAGCTTTTATGTAGTGATTTGATAGGTAAACGATGAATCGATAAAATTCTCATCTGTGATATCTAACAGATAAAATATAATATTATAGAAAATTTATCGCAGCAATTTACTAGCAACCAGCGCCAACATCGACGGCGGAATGTCGAATTAAAATCGATAAATTTATGTGGGAGTATTTTATAGATAATTGCATACATTAATTATTATGGGAAGATGGTTCACTTAGCGTAGTATTTCTTGGAGAATTTAATATTTAATCTTTTATATTACATTTCATATTTATTATGAACTTTTGGGAAAGGAGAATGTACCTACTTAAATAGAAAATAATAATACTCCCACTTCTTATTTACGCGTATGGCATCGGGACGCTTAAGGCGTCGGGACGCTATAGGCGTCGGGACGCTTTTTACACATCTTCCGATTAGATTTCGCACAATGCCACATTGTCTAAACAAGGATATTTGAAAAAACAAGTCAGTCAGGGTGGGTGGCATGTCTCATCATTGCTGAATTGTAGATGTTAATTGTCTTAATATGTAAGATTTTACGAACACCTACTTTGTTTTATTTTCACGTATGATATTTCATCATACGTGAAAATTAAACAGTTTTTAGTTTAACATTTTAAAACTCATATTAAAATGAATTTTCACAACGTTAACGCACCTACTTTAAGTTTAGTTAACTATATATATATTGTGTTTTATTAACAAATTAACAATACATAACTGTGTATTTTATATCGACGGTCTTGTTCCATAATTCAACAAGTAGAAATGTCTTTTATTTTTTTTTATTACACCAATAAATTACAAATCTCATACATATTGTTCGATAAGTTTATTTTCCCCGTGTAGAAAATAAACTCATCGAAACTTGGATGGTAGGAAGGATGCTGGATAAAGGATATGGAAAAAAGACTTACCGAATCCCAGGAATTTCCGTACCCGATATACGTTCCACCGATCCGAATTGATGGTTTTCTCTCTTTTCCTAAATCCGTGATGTAATGCTGGTCTCTTCCTTCCTTCTTCTCGGAACCGATCCACAAGATGAAAATGATGATGAAATCCACCGTACTGATGAAATGACCGACCGTAACCGAAATTGACGTTTTGTCTTATTTTCCAAAATGGTGGGAAGTCAGGAAGTGGGTAAGGAGGGGAGAGAAGGGAAAAGGAACGACCGCCAGTGTTACCATAAGATATTTATTTTGTTTGAAAGAAACGGGTGCATACCGCAACAACCCTTTCTTTTTTGATATGAAAATATCGAACATACTCCCACCCCGAAGATGATTTGAATGACCGAAACCGAACTCTTTAGAAAAAAACGAAACCTTCAATTGAATTTCTGTTCATCCAAAAAAATAGTAAAATTATCCGTTCTTGAATGAAAATGTAAAATTAACCATAAATGTAAAAACTTATTTATCTAATCCACACAAATTGTCCACAGTCTTGATTAGATTGTTTAAACCGTAATGTTAATGAAAATAAAAGAATAAAACAACAAAAAATTGTCCCTTGAAGAACACTTAAATGTCTTATGTAATGTAACTCTTTAATTAATTGTTTTTATCCTCTCATTCGTTACATGGGAGAGGACAAATTTTCACCAAAAGTCTTTTTTTAAAATACCCGAGGTAGTCTTCGAATTAGCCGCTCGTACTATTCCATTCTTGCCGGGAAATGACTCCATAGCTCTAACCATTTTCCACTTCAATGGAGGCAGATTCTGGGCGATCTTGATCTTAATTCCGGGCTGATTTTTCCGTTTTCTGTTTGGTTTGAATTTGTTACGATGTTTTTCACAATTTTTCGCTTCCTCTTTCGATTCAGTTTCTTGTGCCATCAGATTGTGAAGTGTAACGCAATTCGATATTAATGATTTAGTTGGGGAAATGTTTCCCGATATTTTCCCTAAAATGATCCATCCGAAAATAGTGGAATATGCTGAAGGTAAGTCCTTGTTAAACGTTATTTTCCGTCCGTCCGCAATTTCATTGTAGATATCCGCTCCTAATAGCATCTCAATTGGCCGTGATTTGTAGAACTCTGAATCCGCTAACAGCATATTTGGATATTCACGTAATATATCCGATGAAATAGTTGTTGATGGTAAATCCGCCGTGATTGTTTTCAATACCAATGAAGAGATGGTGATTTTTGGATAATCGTTAAATGTCGGTTTGATTGTACATGTTACCTCTCCTGTTATAGTGCTTACATTTTCGTTGCCCACACCGTGTAGTGTTTTGCTAGAGTAATGTTTCTTCAAACCAAGCCGAGTAATACACTTTTCTGTAATCAAACTACATTGACTTCCTTGATCTAACAAGACTCTTACTGCTTGATAACGTCCGAAGCTGTCCTTAACATGTATAACTGCTGTCCCTAATACAATTGTATTTGATGTATCGTTCGTTCCACGGGCCGAATGAAGACTCGACGTACTACAATTATAATCTGCTTGGTTTTCATTGCTGGTTGATGCTGAATTTACCGATTTCTTTTCTTCCTCGAAATGTAATAGCGAATGATGATTCCTTTTACATAATTTACAAACGTTTTTTGAAGTACAATTCTTGACGGCGTGTTTACGCAAACAATTCCAACACAACTGCTTTTCTTTCACCAACTGTCTTCTCTCATTCACTGTCATACCCGTGAATCTGTTGCACGATGATATATAATGATTTGCTTTTCCACAACACGCACAATCTTGTATGAAGCTTCCATATATTGTATTATATCCCTCCATTGACTTTGATTCTTTTGTTCTCTGACGTGGTTGAGGATCCTTTTCAAATGCAAACTCATTGCAAGCTTCATAAGCTCTGCAATCCGCTTCCAAAAATTCTACAAGTTGGGAAAACTCTGGTATTTCTGAATTTGACACACGCATTTCAAACCGATTTCGCTGTTCATGTGTTATCTTCTTTAGAAACAGGTGTAACATAATAAATGACCATTCTTCTACCTTAAACTTTAATGATTTTAATGCCAGCATATTTTCATTTATTATATTAATGAATTCTCGCATAAGAATTCTTCCACTTGATAAAGTTGGCAAACTCAATAGCGTGTTCAAGTGATTTTCCGCTATTATGCGAGGATTGTGATATCGCCGCTTTAGAATGTCCACCGCGATTGAATAATTTTCTTCTGCTAATGTAAGATGAACTATAAGTTGCCTGGCCTCACCGCTCAAACATGACAATAAATAATGTAGTTTTTGAACTCGAGGAATGTTGACATCTTCGTGTACTAAACTATTAAAAATGTTCCAAAAACTAGGAAACGCAGTACTTTTTCCGTCAAAACTTGGCAGTTGAATTTTTGGAATGGAAAAATTACTTTTCCTTTCTTCAAAATCACTTTCTTGAATATTAGTCTTGCTATTTCGTTTCACACACTTATTATAAACCGTTGTTATTTTATATATCAATGTTTCATATTCTATATATTCTTCGAGATGCGTTTTTGCATTGAATCCTGCCTTCTTGGCCGCTTCTATAGATATGTATTGTTTATAAAACCCATCCCACAGTTTATCCACTTTTTCAGCACGTGTAATGAAGTCCAAATATTCATCTTCAGCTGTTAAATCACTAATGCCACTTGCTATCTCCCATAATTTTTTAATCGAAAGCTTCGATAAGTTGTATTTAATTTCCATAGTCATGTTGATATAAAGAAATGAGAATGATCACGTAACACTTGTTGATGATGTAAAGTAGATACCTACTTAAAATGTTGTATATTTGAATATAGGAGTACCTACATAAGTATATAGGTACACCAGCTACACAAGTACCTGCGTTATAAAATTAAACCAATTCTTTTTATTTTGAAAAACGTTCTAAACTAAGGAAACATTTGTTAGGAAAAATAATTTGTATATTTTGTTTTTTATTATTGATTCCTTCATGCACTGATGATGAACATAGATGAACAAATCCGAAAATTTATTGCAATAAATGATATATTAAACGTATATAAAATGATGAACAGTTATTTTGGATGAGAGCAAATTCAATTGAAGTATTAATTGAGTTTACGTATTGAATTATATGAGACGATTGTTAAATTGATAACTGAAAAAAGCGTTGTTGCAATTTCCTTCGAACAAAACTATACCGACATGGAGTGATTTATTCAAACACTTATACGGCTCGTTAGGACCAAAATGTTCGATAAGTTTATTTTCCCCGTGTAGAAAATAAACTCATCGAACTTGGATGTTAGGAAGGAATGCTGGATAAAGGATATGGAAAAAAGACTTACCGAATCCCAGGAATTTCCGTACCCGATATACGTTCCACCGATCCGAATTGATGGTTTTCTCTCTTTTCCTAAATCCGTGATGTAATGCTGGTCTCTTCCTTCCTTCTTCTCGGAACCGATCCACAAGATGAAAATGATGATGAAATCCACCGTACTGATGAAATGACCGACCGTAACCGAAATTGACGTTTTGTCTTATTTTCCAAAATGGTGGGAAGTCAGGAAGTGGGTAAGGAGGGGAGAGAAGGGAAAAGGAACGACCGCCAGTGTTACCATAAGATATTTATTTTGTTTGAAAGAAACGGGTGCATACCGCAACAACCCTTTCTTTTTTGATATGAAAATATCGAACACATATTTTCATTGATGCTGCCCAACTAGGTATAACCTGTTCTAGGGCAAACATCTCACAAACATATCAATCATACTGAAACATATATACAATCACAAAAAGCATTCATCTCCTATATTAACACAATCACATTCATAACAAGAAAAACACTGCGATATCGTCATTTTTATAATTTTGGTATATTTATATTATGCTTTAAAAATACAACAGAAGGTGAAATATAATAATAATCACACTGATTTTGTTTTCACTTTATTAAATTAAAAAAAATTATAAGTAAATTTAAAACTCTATTAGTAGATATATATTTATTTATAATTTTTTTTAATAATCACACTGTTTAAGACATACGTTGTCTTTGTTCCGTTCAATATTTAAACAATGCAAAACATTTATTTGTGGAATAGAAAATGGGTTTTTCCATAACTAAATATTCAATATTATATACCTAAATGGAACTGTGTATTTTTATAGTTATTTGTTAGTGGAATTGGAAAAAAGGGCGTTGATTGTGTGTATTACCAATTAAATCTAATTTTTAGACTTGTCGAGTTATAGAACTGGAAAGTCAAAATCGAACTTTTTACTAGTTTTTATAATTATTTTATTGAATATGGGTTCAGGCGTGGTAGGTTCGGAGATGTCAACACTGGCATAGTGGTACTGATGGACGGGAGAGAGTTGAAAGAATAAAGTAATCGTTACCCTAACGGATAAATAATAGGAGTCCTTGGACTCCTGAAATATCCGGGAAAAGAAATCATTTCAACATTTTTACTAGTTATTAAGTTGAATTTGTATATGAACTGCAGCGGTTAGTGTTATAAGTAATGAGTGCATAATCGCTCGAAGTAAATTAATTCAGTGGAATAATACGTAAAAAGTTTTAATTATTTGTTTTATTAATTCAATTAATTATTTTTCAATTTTGACTTAATGTGCAAACTATAACCTAAAGGAAAACGTGTACAAGTACTAAATTACCTATTTCACAGTATAAAGGAACATGCATAATAACGTGTTAAATGGAGTAGTCAATCAATTGAATGTCATAGCAGAGCTACCTATGATGTATTGTGTTGTGTATAAACATTACATGTTATGTTTTGTATGTAGGCGCGATGTAACAAATATAATAACAAGTTCATTTTATAATATTATGTATGTTTGTTTATATTTTCTCTTTTACTTGTTACTTTTAATAGACAAAAAAGAACAACATTTATACACAGTCTCATGCTTTGGGTATTTTTTTATTGGATGGTTAATGAATATATTTATGTTATTTATTGACTAAAAAATAACAGTTTAAGGGAAATCCTTTTTTAATCCAGTAAAGACTAGGCCCTCCACTCTTCTTCTGTAAGTTTTCTAGTGTCTTGTAAGACGCAGATATTTGTAAATCATCTAATTTAAGACAATCAACATCTGCAAAATCAGCAGTGAAGTATGCCACCCATGCTAAGAGTCTTAATTTTTATTGGCACGAAGAGAATAACTTACACGTTTGTCACGTGCAGTTGCTCTGCTGGTTTCCCCACGTGTGGGAAATGCTGTGATGGTATGACTGAATGAATGAATATATAAATTCAAATATTGATTAGGAAATAATAGATTTTCCACACTTTTTTTCAAATTTCCATGTGTATAGTAAAAAACAGGTTTTTGTAAAATATCAGATTTAACATCTTTAATTCAGAGATGAGCTAAGCCACCTATCTTGTATCTTATATTTTTTATTGGTACGGAGAGGAAGACTTGCATGTTTATCACATGCCATCAGTCTTCTGGTTACCCCGTATGCCATGGTAAAGTAATAGTAATAGTATTTCTTGAATATCTTGAAATAATAAGTTTCTCGCGGTGAGGTGTGTAAAATTTTGATGCTTGTTTTTGTTATCTCCAGTGTTTTTGTCCTTTTGATGCTGATGGATTGCTTGATTTTGGCGCCGTTTCACTGTACTTAGACCGTCTCAAGAGAGCAAGTAAACAGAGCAGTCTTCAATTTGTTTCTGAAGGTAGTTATCGGTTCGTCATTATATTCCTGAGCAAGACTGTATCATAAGCTAGTATTAGTGATATTATGAAAAGGAAACATTAATTTATGTTAACAGACAGGCAAATAGTGATTGGCGGATGGTATTGGATCTACTTTATCATCATGATAATAATATCACACAACATCCTAACTAACTAAATAACGTAATACCGTTAGTATATCTCTACAATAGTACCCATACTAATAACATTTCATACATTATTGTTAGTTACTTTATATTCCGTTATGACTTAATCCACATTTCTTCACTACCATCTATTATATTATGCAATAACTTACTTACTTACTTACTTACTTCTGCAGCTATTCCTGTCCACTGCTGAACATTAGCCTCCCCCATATGTCTCCAGGCATCTCTGTCCTGATCTTTCTGCAACCAGTCACCAGTGATTCTTTTAATGTCGTCTGACCAACGTGTTGGAGGTCTTCCTCTACTCCTTTTATCTTCACGAGGTCTCCATACTCCACTACACTTTTTGTCCATCTTTGATCTTTAAGTCTAGCAGCATGCCCTGCCCATGACCACTTCAACAAATATATAACATGCACAGACAAATTACACATACCGAGCTAGTCCCAAATTCGTTAAGAATCTTGTATTATGGATAGTTAAAGAGAGGATGTGAGGAAGCGCGAACGTCCAAGATCGCGTGGATTAAATTCTTAAGGACAGATGCGTGTTGAGTAAGAGAAATCGGTGTGCATGTATGAGAAACTGGATGAATGTGGAGGAAGCTAAGGGAGTATGTAAGGATAGATCTATACATGGCGTTCCGTCTCTGCCTAGACAGTCTAGACACATTTCGAAAAATAAGTTTATCTAGAAATTGGTTCAATATATAAATATTAACAATATGAGGATATTAAAATATCATTTGATTAAAATAAATACAGTGCAAGGCAGCAGTGACAAACGCCTACATTGAATCGGAAATTTAATTTTAAATGATATATCTTATAATCAATCCACAGTGAATAATAAAATAAAATAAAAAATAATGAATTGAGCGAAATGAAATGAAAAATAAGTTTTTATAAGTGACAAATGCAATAATGGAAAGCCCATAGGCTCTGGGGTTGAATTTTTCAAAATAAACTGTAAATAATTTATTTATTTATTTAAATTTCATATACGGCACAAGACCATTAAATATATATTAAAAAAAAAATACAATCTGTTTGATACATTACAACATCATTTTTGCAATTACAATCATACGTCTTCATCACACATACACACACACACACACACACACACACACACACACACATATAAAAGTAATTTTACAATACAGACTGTAGCACCCGATTAAAGATTGGATTTTAAAGAAAATTTCAAAGAAATTTGCAGATTATTTGTGAATTTAAGAATTTACAATTGTTTTGTGAAAACACTTATAATGTCATACGTAGACTAAACATTTTAGTAACAGGTGGCTAAGTACAAAGATATGATAGTACGCGTATTGTTCATACAACAATAGAGCAAAGATATACAAACTTATGTGTTTTGTAAGGATGACTCACAAAGAGTGATAGATCAGTGTTGCAATTTCTTTTCTACTACAAAGAAAAATGTAAAAAAATACAGGATATTATATTATATATTAATATGCAAACAACCGTCGCAGAAAAAATACGTAAATATACAGAACTAGCAGGAGAAATAAAAAATATTTGGCATTCTAGGTCCGTTTATATAATACCTTTAGTCATGTCAGCTACAGGGGTAACTCCGAAATCTTTAATAAATAATTTACAAAAATTAGATTTACCGGTTAATTTGTACATTAAAATTCAAAAATCTATTATAATAAACACTTTTCATATTGTAAAAAAGTTTATGAACACAGATATTTCAGGCACAATGCTGGTATTTTGATCCCGCGTTTTGAGCCTAATTCTTTGATATCCTGTATATCTGGATAGGTGAATTTTTCCCGGCATTAGACCGTTAAGTTTTTGTGTGACCATGACTGATCATACGGAGACTTATCTGGTTGTATAATTTATTTATTTATTTATTAAAACAATAAACGGCAAAAGCCTTTTACATGATAGGTCTCAATTCAATACAAACATTAACAGATTATAAAAAGACACTTAAAATATCTGAATACAACAAAAGAAACATATACCTATGTATATATAAAAACAATGATAAAATATTAAAAAATAGTAAGTATATATATAAATTGAATAGATTTTCACTACTTATGTACATTAATTAAATATTTGAATTTACCAGCACAATATAAAAACCAAAGGAATATTATAATAAAAATAAGAACACAATAAATAACAAACAATAAAAATAAACAATCATTATTATTCACAATGATTAAAACAACATAATCGTTCACAGTAGGTAACAAACTGGGTTAACATTTTTTACCACTATGTACACTGATTAAATACTCAGAATACATAATTTACATCGTGCAACATTACATATCTGATATAAGATTGAATAAAACAAATCAAAACAATAAAATAGCGGAATAAAAAGAATGGGCAACATGATCAGGAATCAGGATCTCCACAAATTTAAAGAGGAAAAAAAATGTCTATGAAGGATTCTGGGGAGCAAATAATCTCTTTAAATGTAACTTAAATGTGTTTATCCCAACGTTAAATATGTCAATATTATCAAGGTATTGGTTTCCCAATCCATGCAGACGGGGTATCACTGTATGAGTGACGTAGTTTGTAGTGTAATTGTCACAGTAGAATAATTCTTTACTTCTTGTACTACGCCCAGGTACACGGAAGTTAATAAATTGTAATAAGTTAGGGGTGTCAAAAAAATTATTTACAATTTTATATAATAATATTAGATCATTTATTGTTCTTCTATCTGCAAGACTCTCTAGTTTCAGCATAGATTGCAAGTAATTATAATCCAAATTCTCCCTAGGAATACGCAGTTTGTAGTTTATATACCTAAGAAATTTATGCTGTACACGTTCTAAGGTGTTTATATGTACGTTATAACTTGGTGACCATACTGGGGAGTTGTACTCTAGATGACTTCGTACGAGGGACTTATAGAGAAGCGTAATCGCATCAATATTTTGAAATTCGTTTACTGTACGTAGCACAAAGCCCAGCATTCTTAATGATTTACTTGTTAAATCAGATATATGGTTTGCAAATGTCATTTTATCATCAAAGGTAACTCCCAAATCACGTATTTCCCTAACCAATTGAAGCCTGTCTTTATTTATATGATAATCATATTGAATAGTGTTTTTTACTCTGGCAAAACGAATATATTGACATTTACTGACATTCAACGGCAGATCATTTTTTATGCACCAGTTATTTAATTTATTAAGATTATCCTGCAACACTTTGCAGTCCTCAATACTCTCTATTCTTTTATAAATCTTTAAATCATCCGCAAATAATAGGAAATTTACATCAAACAGTTCATACGTCAAGTCATTTATAAATATCAGGAAGAGCAACGGTGCAAGATGGCTACCCTGTGGAATTCCGCTTGTGACGCTAAAACTTTCCGAAATCGCATTGTTCAACCTCACACGCAATGTTCTACCTCCCAGATAACTCCTGAACCAATCAAGTAGAGAACCCTTTATACCTAATGCTGATAATTTATTCAATAGAATCCTGTGTGATACTTTGTCGAACGCTTTACTATAATCAGTATAGACGCTGTCCACCTGAAAACCCTGGGAGAGGCTCTCAATAATGTGATGTTCATAGATCGTCAAATTCGTAAGGGTTGATCTGCCAGGCATGAATCCATGTTGTGGATGTTCAATGATCGGTGATATATATGGTAAAATTTGTTCAAGGACGAGGGATTCAAATATTTTAGCCATAGCTGATTGTAAGCATATTGGCCTATAATTTGCTATGTTTGCATTATCACCTTTCTTAAATATTGGTGAAATATTTCCCATCTTCCAAGTTGAGGGGTAGTGACCGGATTCAATGGATTTATTAAAAATTATAGTTAAAGGAACAATTAAAGCTTCTGCACACCTTTTTAAGAAAATGGGAGGTATTTCATCAGGACCAGAGGATTTTCTGGTATCAAGCTGAGATAATTTAAGGCGTACTCTGTCGGCATATATCTGACACTGCGGTAAATTTATCGATCTAACACTACCAGTGAACAAGTTATCACCACCACGATCATCCTGTTCAAACACACTACTAAAAAATTCAGCAAATTTGTTAACAATATCCTGAGGCTCACTTACCTGCTGACGCTCAAGAAACATCTGTAGAGGACAGTTATTAGAGTCTTTGGTTAGAGAGTTTTTGAATTTCCACAGAGATTTTACATCATTTGTTATATTTTCCACTTCCTTTATGTAGTTGGAGTAGCAATCCGCTTTCAACTTCTTACATTTGGATCGAAGATCGGTAAAAATCCTATAGTATTTTAAATTATTGGTTTCTTTAAAATTTCTGTGTGCTAACTTCTTCTCGATAATTAATGTCTTCAACTCCGATGAACACCATTTGGGATATGAGCTTGTTCTGTATTCTTCAAAGGGTATGAATTTATTAATGGTTTCATACATGATACCGTATAAGACAGCCATTACATACTCGATGTCTTCATGTTGCAGAAAAGACCAATCATTTGCGAAGAGGTATTCTATTGCGCCTATATAATCTCCTTTATTGAAGTTGTATGATGTGGAAGATTTTTCCTTTGGTTTCCCGGTTATCAGATCCATTTTCACTAGTAAGGGTGGATGATGAGTGTCAGCTGATACGATTTCCTCGCTTGCATGTTCGACAAGAACTGTATTATTGTTTGTAAGAACCAGATCTAGTATTCGATTTTTAGCGTTTAGTATATAGTTGCACTGAGTAAGCCCCATAAAGTTTACTGTTTCTAGTACCTCCTTAGAGCCTTCGTGATTTTCTCCGTTGATCGAAAGCGTACCTCCTTCTGACGTCCATGATATTCCAGGCAAATTGAAATCTCCAAATAGCAGAAGTTTAGCTTGAGGATATTTGCGCTGAATTTCTTCTATTTCCTCACAGTACGATTTGTATGTATCTGCTACAGAAGAGGGCGGAATATAAACATTACCGATTATTATTTTTTCATGGTTTATATTTAACATAACGAATACTTGTTCCACACTTTTATTTTTTACCTTTATTGGTATTGAAGAGTAATTATTTTTGACCGCTATAAGCACTCCTCCTCCCCTCTTCTTGCTACTTGTATGTTGGCTTCGGTCGTTTCTATATACATTGTATGATGCGAATCCCAACTCCGAGTCTTTTATTGTATCATCCAACCATGTTTCCGTAAATATGTATACACAATAATTCAATGTTGGAATGTTTTGACGTAGTAAAGATAATTTGGTTCTAATGCCTCTTACGTTTTGTGAATATATAGTTATCTTGCTTATCAGTTTTTTTTTACAAAATTTACAATTCTCGGTGAACCATTGAAGTATTTTATAGTAATATTGTTTTCACCATTATTCCTCCTAGTTTCTAGTTCATTCCATAAAGATTTTAGTTGTGATCTCTGCATATCAGTGAGATCCTGCTTTACTTTAATATGCTTGGGAAACCTAAATCTATTAAAAAAGATCGCTCTTGCATCATCGACATCGTTCAATGTCATCCTTAAAGGTCTTATTCCATCCTTCTGTCTCGCTCCCAGTCTGTGTATCTTTGAAATCCGTATGTCACTTAAGTTTTCTACACTTTGAATCAATTCAGAGGTCTGATTCAAATCTTCGGATATCTGATCACGCGGTACGAGGTTCGAGTCCACTTCAGGTACATTGAACAAGATTATGTTTTTTGAGCGTGTGTTTCTTTCAGACAATTCAGTTAGCGTATCACATACATCTGCTTCTTTGTTTGGGGGCGTTGCACTTTCAATCTTGGTGATCTTCTCCTTAAGGAGTTTTATTTCTGTATCTTGGCTGGCAATTTTTGCAGTTGCGATACTCATTGCTGCCATAAAATCGATCGAAATAGGGTTAATTTTTGCAATGTGATCCCTTGTAAATTTACTATTGTCGGTAACTAATTGAGACAATGCGGTTGCGGCCTTCCTGACCATTGCGATGATTTCCTGTGCCTCCATCATTGTTAAAAACAGCAATACAAATATATGTATATTCTTCTTCAAGAAAAATTAAAAGATTTTTTTTTTTTTAGCAAATTAAGACTCAGTGACAACCCTGTTTGTGTGACTTGCTGTATTCAACGTCTTCGGTGCTGATTGGTTATAGTGTAATATGTTGAAAATTAATCGGATTGGATGTTCGTCCGCCAATGCTCTGCATACGATTGCAAATACAGGCTAATATCGCCCTTATTGCAATATCGAAATTTGTGTGCTGATTTATTTATTTATGTGATTAACTAGCACTCACCAAATTTAGCGCGCTATCTTCAATGTCTGTCGTTGAACAATTTACGGTGTTTATTATGATGACAATCACTGCTGATTTAGCTCGCTTTTGTAGAAGAAAATAAGCAAAATACTTCGCTAGCTACTTGACAGCTGGTATGTAGGTTGTATGTTATTCAATGCAAAAAAAAGTGTGTAATAAAAAAAATGTATGTAAAAAATGTGTATATGTACAAAAAAAAAATAATGCTGAGAAGTGTGGATGGCAATTCTGCCGCCGCGTAAATTAATCATATGGGCATGAATATTGAGTTTGTTTATTCATATGTATGTGGCTGTATATGTGTATGTGTGTTTGTGAGTATGGATGTATGTGTGGGTGCGTGAGCGTGTGTGTTGTGTCATATGTCATATCATGATTGAATGATTAAACAGATAAGGGAAATAACCTAAGTTAAAGCGCTGAGACAAAGTAGGGTTAAAAACTGATCTTGTCTGCCTTGTCTGCTTATATCCAGTTAGGTAGATTTTTATGACATTTTTATGTTTGAAATGCTTTTAAAAAACGAATGAATAAATAAATATGTATCTTTACTAGCGATGGTTTCAACACGAGTATCGAAAGTCTTCTGACGATATCAGCTCATAGCTCGAAGATTAGGAACTTATTTTTTGATCATGGTGCTTGCTGTTGGAATAGTCTGCCATCCAGGATAATGTTGCTCCCCATTCAAGTGGGCGAGTATGTGGGGATATATCTATATATGGCGTTTCGTCTTTTCTACCTAACCCACTTATGATAATAGTAATAATGGTATAATATTACACTAGATAAGTAATACAAAATGACAAAGATATATGTATGAAAAAAAAAACAATGATTCAAATAAAAGTCGCCTTTTAACAGGACACTCGAAACATGACAGAAAAGTAATGAGAAATTTAATATTTTCATTTAATTTTTTTTAATGACGGTGGTTATTATTCCCTGAACGATACCGAGCATAAAGCTAGTAGAGAATAATCCAATATTAATTAAATAAACAAATTATGTTCTCAATACATATATTAGTTATATTATTTTAATATGTATGTTGTTTTACCATCTCAGAAACGTGCTCATACATAAATTCAGGAGGCGGCTAGAACAAGTGCCTATATACCCACGGGTCCTTTTTTGAAGATGCAGAAATTAAATCTCTCGATTCTTACCTTTATCTATGTAAATATTACTTCAGATATGTGTATTGATTCGATACGTAAAATCTAAAGCTACGATAAAAACTTATTTTTGTTTGGAGTATCCATATTTTTTTTTAAATACTAGGTACCTATATTTGATATGTTTGGGGTGGCCAGAGGTCCTGGAACCAGTGATGGCAGGGGTTCTCTGGAGGAGATACATAGGGGCAATGGGACCCCGACTGAACTAGGACAGGGAGAAGAAGATGTATGTAATCATTCATTGATTCTTAGGCGGTACGAAGTTCGCTGGGACAGCTAGTATATACATAAAAAAAACAAAAAATGCAGACAAAAAATGGTATCAATACGAGTATATCGCCTTATTTATAAGTGCACACAAATTAAAAATTCATATTATGTTTGAAGCCCATAAGGTTGTCAAATTTAAATAAAAGAATAGTATAATGATAAAAAATGCCACCCACCTTGAATGTTTTGATTTGTCGGCAGAGAGAGGACAGATTTCATGTTTATTACATGTGGCTGGTCTGCTGGCTACCCCATTTGTGGTATATGCCGTGATGGTATATTAGTAATAGTAGATAATAGTCATATCTGAAAATGCCATTGTGGATTGTGCGCCATTTTTCTTGCTACATCGTTTATTTTGATTGTGTTCAATGACAAAGCTCATTACACAATAATTATTGAAATTTTCCCGGAGAAAGTTATTCTATGACATAATAGCGTTGACGTGTTTATTAGGATTTTTTATTTTGATGGGCCCGTCGCACTTTTTTTCTACACCATCACGGTTTATTTATTTATTTATTTATTTATTGATACATCAACGGCCCACCGGCCTTTTAATAGTAGGTAAGGTTGGCACAATATAAAATATAACAACAACAAATATTTCAGTATTATACAAATTAGTATAGATATAAACCCGGGATGTTGCGGATGTCGATTTTTACACATCCGCGGATGTGAATGCGGATGCGGATTTTTGAAGGCTCACATCCGCGGATGCGGATGCGAAAGCGGATGCGGATGTTTAAGATGTTATAAAAAAAAGTAGGAACTATCTTAGTTGGAAAGCCCCACTGTCAAATATGTGACGAAATTTTTGCTGCAATAATATTATGGATTTTTTGGCGAAATATTTTTATTCTTCTTTGTTATTTGCAAAAATAAAATAAAACCAGCAAAAATAAAAATGCGTCGGATCTTGTCACCATTATTTTCGTTCCCATTGGTTAATGTCAAGTGCAAACGGCACGCGCCATTCGCCGGCCCCGCCCCATTTCTTTCTTGTCGCAAATTGTCTTACATCCGCATCCGCATGAACATCTGCATCGATTATTGCGGATGCGGATGCGGATGCAGATGTCCAAATACATGCGGAAGCTCCGCATTTGCGGATGCGAATATTCGCAACATCCCTGATATAAACATAATGGAAAAGATGCTATGTTAAAGAATATAAAAAAAAACCTTATCAAATAAAAACAGTAAAATTGGTGTGAGCAAGTGTAGGCATACACAATAACATAACATATCAAAATAAACAATGAAAAAAAGGTTTATTCTACTAATGAGGAAGTCAGCAGACCAACTGTATGTAATAAACATGCAAGCCGTCTTAATCGTGCCAACAAAAAATTAAGACTTTCATGTGGCAAATCTCATCGTTGAATTTAAGACGAAAAATGTTTTATTTTTTCGAACTTTTTCGAACACTTGCCTTTTACAGGGCCCTCGAAAACTTACGGAAAAGAGTGGGGGAGACGAATTCTTTGCTGGATGCTAAAATATTTACCCAAATAGTTTACTGACTGAAACTTTGTCGTGTGACTTTCGGCGTTATTTGTATGCTACATACATCATTCATTATCGCAAGAAAGAGCACTATGACGTCATATAACCTGTGATATGTCACATTGTGTTTTGATAACAACTGTCAAATTTTCGTGTTTTTCGTAAGACAGAGAAAGTAATATGTCACAGTTCTGAGCCAACAAATTAAAAAAAGACTATTGCATGCCTTGTTGCTCGGAGAATTCATCGCCAAATTCGTTCTTCCTAAGGTTTTTCATTTCGTTTTCGTTTCGTTTAAGGGGCACCAGAGTATTCTGAGCAACGTTTATTGTATAAAGTTAATTCACTGGCTACTCCACTTGTGTAGGACGCCGTGATGGCATAGATAATGATACATGTATACTCGTACCATTACTTAATAAATAAAGTTTGTAATGAAACATAATCCAATAATTATTTAAATAAATATTATAAAAACTAATGTTTTATTCATAATGTGCTATTATTCAATATCTGTAATTATCTTCTAATATATAAAATTCTCGTGTCACGGTGTTTGTTATCATACTCCTCCGAAACAGCTGGACCGATTTTGATGAAATATTGTGTGCTTATTGGGTAGGTAAAAAAAAAAAAAGGTTTGAGAATCGGCCAATATCTAATTTTCATACCCCTAAAAGTTAAGGGTAGTCCACCCCGAAAAATAATATTTTTATGGTGAGTCATCAAAAAATACATCATTATCATCATCATAAAGATTATTATTATCATCATCTCCGTTGGTCCCTCAATTCTGAGGATCGTGACCATCATGCTTCGTTCTGCAGACTGTCTGTCTCCAACTTGAACGATCCTCCGCCGTGTAGTGAGCTCTGTGTGGCCTCCTTAATTTGGTCACTCCATCTTATTGGCGCTCTGCCCCTATACAAAAACACATACAGCCCTAATTTTTCACCCTTCTACCATCAACCCCTATTTTTTAATAGCGATATTAGTAATCTGGAAATAATGTATATGACAAAACAACGTTTGCCGGGTCAGCTAGTAGTAATACATAAGTATTGCTATCGTGTACGCAATTACCGTTAATTTAGATAATACTAAGTAAATACATATTGTATTATGTATTCTGATAAAATGTGTTCAAGTTTATTATTTGTGTAGGTGGATGAACGAATTACTTTTGCAATAATACTAATGATAATTTCGTCGATTTAATCAGAATCGATATGTTGTCATTACTTTATGTAGATGTTTGCTTTCACATGTAAAGGGAATGAATGATGAACGAACTATCATCTTCATAATGATTTTATAGTACTTGGAATAACTTTTTGAAAGTTCAAATTTATTCATAAGACATAAAATTTATTCATAAAACATTCACAACACATGTATATCAATAATAATACGTTATTATGTAACAATTTACAATGCCAAACATATTTTGAACCACTTCATATTAATCATTCCAATTGATCACACTCATCCATAGTCAACCTATTTGAATAGGTATTAACTAGGTAGATATTATGTTGTATATGATACACATACATAATATTTGAACTTCCTTAAGGGCCCCGTTTAGCAAAAATGATAGAATCTTCAATTTTCAACAAATTTGATAGAAAAATTGCCAAAACTTGTTGACCCTTGCGAACATATTGATTTGATAAAATAAAAAAAAACTAATATTTATTACCAATATAAGTTTTTTACTAAAAAATAAATAAATCGTAGACTGACGCTATATTTAGGAAGTCTTTGTTATATCAAAATACAAATTATTTGTAAAATAAATATATTTTTTATTCCTCCTATCAAGCATATAAATACTATAGATTTTAGCAAACTTTTTTAGCATGCAAAAAATCAAGTTCATGTGGTGATTTTTAGTTCCAAAATATGAGAAATTTTTTCAATTTTTTTTTTTAAATCGGTCAATATCCATGAAAAAAATATAATTTATTTGTTCTATAATTGTAATGACTATTTAAGTATTCGTAATATTAAAAAAACATATGAAATTTTGTAGGATTCTCGTGCATTTATGTACCAAACACACCCCCGAATTCTATTTTTAGAGATACATATGCTTTTTTATAAACGAATACTATGAAGCAAAAATCAAGTTTTTTTTTAAAGTTAAAGTTTGATATTGGTAATTAATATTTGTTTTCATATTTTATCAAATCAAAATGTTCGTAGGGTCAACAAGTTTTGAGAGTTTGTGTACCAAACTTGTTGAAAATTTAATGTTTTATCGTTTTTGCTAAAGGGGCCCTTTAAGGAGTGCACAACACAGAGTTTCGACGCTTATGAATCGACTTAAGGCTTGATTAAGAGTAGGTACTCTTTAAACCAAGGTAACATTCCCAATTCCTCTGTGCCATGCTTATCACATGACTTGAAATTTTTGGAAGTTGTATATATAGTTCAATTTTGTTAAACTTCCACTTTGAAATAAAACTGTATACGATTGGGGAAAGAGAAAGGGGATAGAATTAAAATAGATTTAAAATAAAACACTGTATTACTTTCACTATGAATAATATTTGACTCAGAGGCCTTTCGGTTAGGCACCCGTTAATTATCAATAAAAAAGTGTGTGTATTTATAAAACAAAAAAATATTTAAATTCCTACTAAAAAAACTCTTACAGAAAAGAGGGCTAAACTCATTCTAATAAAGGAATTTCACTGATTAGAAAGATGTGTGGTTTTCTTTGTGTGAATTGATATGACGATAGAGAGGAAATTTCTTTGTCTGTATCGAATTGTGCTTATTGAGTCAGAATGTAAAGAAGTGTTGTCATCGCTTTATATGATGTTGATTGACATATTGTTATTACCAGAGTGTGGGTGGATTGCCAAATATGAACATAACTCACATGTTGTACTAAATTATTTTATATAGTACATAATATAATGTTATTATTTTTTTATTAGTATATTACATATACATGTAATCATGCGCCACACTTTCACGTGCCAAATCACCGCATTCACTGCTTTCAGTGGTGCAACAAATATATTTATTTATTTTATTCTTCACTGTACATTGGTTACAATATTTCAAATCAATACAAAAAATCATTTATACATACCTATATGTGCAAAAAGAAACACAATTGGTTTAAGTTTTAATTAATTTTTTTATTGAGTAGTGATCTGGTTTCGACTTATTAAGTAAATAAATAAATAAATATTTTATTCAATCAATATCAATGTACAAACGTTGAAACAATATATCACCAATTGGCTTCAATTAAGTTGCAGCAGCCTCACTAGGTTGCTCTGTATCGAGGCGTGCTGCGTGAAAGAATATTAAAAAAAAACATACAATTAATACATCTTACAAAAAAAAAACAAAAAAATAATCAATACAGCAAATTAATAAATGAATGACAAATTAATAAATGGATAAATGAATAAATGAATAAATGAATAAATGAATAAATGAATAAATGAATAAATGAATAAATGAATAAATGAATAAATGAATAAATGAATAAATGAATAAATGAATAAATGAATAAATGAATAAATGAATAAATGAATAAATGAATAAATGAATAAATGAATAAATGAATAAATGAATAAATGAATAAATGAATAAATGAATAAATGAATAAATGAATAAATGAATAAATGAATAAATGAATAAATGAATAAATGAATAAATGAATAAATGAATAAATGAATAAATGAATAAATGAATAAATGAATAAATGAATAAATGAATAAATGAATAAATGAATAAATGAATAAATGAATAAATGAATAAATGAATAAATGAATAAATGAATAAATGAATAAATGAATAAATGAATAAATGAATAAATGAATAAATGAATAAATGAATAAATGAATAAATGAATAAATGAATAAATGAATAAATGAATAAATGAATAAATGAATAAATGAATAAATGAATAAATGAATAAATGAATAAATGAATAAATGAATTAATGAATAAATGAATAAATGAATAAATGAATAAATGAATAAATGAATAAATGAATAAATGAATAAATGAATAAATGAATAAATAATTTATACAATTCAATATCAGTATTTGGGTTTATAACAAAACCCAGATATATCTTTTTAAAAAAAAAAAAAAAAAAATATACAGAGGGCGAGTTTATCGCTAGAATGCGATGTCTTCCAACTAGCCTACTAGTAAATATACATTTCATATTAAAAAATCTATCCATTTATCTACGTCACTACGTCATCATTCTAAAATAGGTTGGCAGTATTATACTAATTGTATATCGGGGGAGCGTAGAATTTTTGAAAACCCTAAAAGGTGATCAATCGTTCTCTGGAGAGTTAGTAAAATATTCTTTATTGAAACCGCGGCCAGATCGTGAAATAATTTAAATACCTGCTCGTCGAGTTCCAGTTGGGGTAGTCAGAGAGAACGAAACACCATGTTGATCTATCCTTAAAGATTAAAGAAGAAATTGTCCTCACGGGCGGGCCAATGGGCAGGCCTGAAAGGCCAGCCGTCCATTACCACCGTCGTGAGAGTCTTTTATATTGCTTCTCTCTTCAATGTCTCTCTTGGAAGTGAGTAAATTTATCAAAAAAGATTACATAAACAAAATTAAGAGAATAAAATAAAATAGGAAAAGCATAGTACAAATAACAATAAAACATAAATAGCAATTAACAATTACCAATATTAATCTAGTTTTTCACACATGCAAGCCGATTTCTCTTACCCAATACAGGACTATCCTTGAGATCTTTGAGAATATTTTCCACAAAGTTATCGCCAACGACAATGCATAAGCCCCGTTTTTCTTGGACATCCACGAATTCTCCCACCCCCACTTTCAGACGCAACATGACACTGTAATTATCTACAAAACAGTAATGTTGAAATACGTGTTGTTACACCACTGATAATTTAGTTTAGATGTAACGAGACAATAAACTTTTGACATTTTCATCCTTGACACTTCAAAAATGTGTCAAAAAATTCTTACTATGGTAATAAATCTACATCTAAATAAGATTATTGACTTCTTTATTTTACTACTACTTCTATACTATACCATCACGTTATATCACAGAAATGGGGTAACCAGAGGACCAACTGCATATAATAATAAACATACTGATTGTCTCCTCTGTATCAATAACCATAAGACATTCAATATCAATGTAAAAAAAAACTTTATTGTGCATTTTCACATGGTTTACACAAATTGCGGGTGTATTGGCTACAAGCAATTTCTAACAACCAACCAGTTAATTGGTTTATGACAGACTGTTTATAAGGCTTGACATTCAGGATGGATGGCATGTCACAATCTTTGTTGCACAAAAAAATCAACAGTAGAAAGAAAACGTGACAACATTATTACTGAACAAATAAATTTGTGCAATTATCGAGTTTATTGCAGAAACGTGATATCTTCCAACTAATCCAATAATATTTGTTTGAAAGCCATATCAACTGGTTGTTTTCAAATGGATTCATAATTTTTTTTTACAAGTCTGTAATAATTTATTAATGTACATTTCTCACGTTCCGTGCCATACATAAGGTAATGAGATTTCTATATAAGCAGTAAAATAATATAATCTAACTGATTGATAGATGTCTATCTTAATAACCTCTCACCTCGCATCTCTCTACTACAACGCTAACAACACTTTGTTATATGCAGTAAAATTAGAGTAGTCTTACACGGTTTTCAAAATTCTCGCCATCTCAGCAACGGGATCACACAAAAGACTCGGCAAACCTGTGGGAGGACAACCTTCACTTCAGAAGCTTCGTATAAAATCATATTATTTATCCTTCAGCAATTCACCCTGAAACGCATTATAATTCAAATCCTTCACATCCATCCCCTGATATCTACTACGAATATTACCATACTACCACGGCATATTTCAGAAGTGGGGTAGCCAGTAAACCAGAAAAATCACAGAAAAGATAATCGTTGATCATTATAGTCCCAATACAAGTGCATTGCACCTAGTGGGGCAGCAACACCAACTCTTTGTTAATAATTATTGTGCTAATGTATTTTTCTTAAAAATGTGTAAATGTTTTTTTATGAATAAAGAATTTGAATTTGAATATAACAATAAATAATTATGGAGAGGAGCCTATAACCTAAATTTTAAATAATTTTAATTTATAAAAAAACACTGTTCAAATTTTCACTATATATTTTAAAACTCTAATGTTTCGTCCTTACTTTTAAAGATTTTAATGTGTTCTGGAAAATGTTCTCAATTATGGACGTAAACGCTAAGAGTTTTTAAATATATATTGACTATTTGACCAGTGTTTCTTTTCAATAAGTATATAAAAACTATTTAAGAATGAATTTTCACTGTGGGAACATTTGTACCCTTCAGCAATTAACTTAAATTGATTTAATTCTTGGAATGGAACAGACTAAAATATTTATATCGAATTAGATTAGCAAGAGAAATGATATCTATTAAACTTGATATTATCTATTACAGAAAAAGAATATTAATACACATCACGCAAAAAGTGTAATTAGAGAATAGCTATTCTCGCGGGTATAGTACGAATTAGTTAACTAGAAAGGTCAAGAGGTTTTAACACTTATATTGTTAAACATAGATATAAGTAAAGCTAGATAATAGTTAACTACAGTTATAGTTAATATATTGTAGAATATAAATCATCAATCTTATTTTTTCCCTTCAATGCCAATTTCTCAGTCTAAGATTCTTTTGTTATGTATTTTTTTTTTTTTTAAAAGATATATCTGGGTTTTGTTATAAATCCAAATACAACCTTATACACCTTTCACACTAAGCTAAAAGCTTGTGCCGTGAAAGGGAAGTTTGCCGGCACCTGGGATCGAACCACGGACCCCTTGTTCTGAAGGCCGAGACTCTACCCCCAGGCTACCGACGAATTCTAATGATACTAATGGACTCTATTGATAGTAGATATTATATATAAGTATATTTTTTTGTTTTAATTAGGTATATCTCAATGTGTCGTGGTTAGATGGAAGAAATCACTTGATAGTGATAATCTCGCCACTGCATATCAAATTCTTTATTCAAATAATATTGTTCACAATTACATAAATTTACAAACAAAAGACCTAGTAAAATAATATCGTCCTAGTATTTTAAATTTTGTATTGTATTGTTTGATGTTTAAAACTTTCTATTGTTTTATGAACATTGTTATATGGTGATGATGTGCAAAAACGATAAAAAAAATAAAAATATATTGAATGTAAAAAAAGAGACATTAGATTATTTTGTGAAATTTTACTGATGTACAATTATTCTTGTCCACACCAACAAAAATTTAAAACGTTCAAGAGGGGCGGCAAACCTCAACGCTGGATTAAAGATGTAAACTGTTGAAAGTTTATTTTTTAAACACCTCCCTTTTACAGGATAATCGAAAATTTACGGGAAAGGGTGAGAGACCAATTCTTTGCCGGGTGCTCCTTGGAATATTTTACAAACTTGTCTGTTTTCTCAATGATTTGTATATTTGTGAAATGGTTATTTTATTGTGGACAGGATGGTATAGGGTTGTCGCATTTTCAATTTCTAATATTTGTACTAGCGAACGTTCGAATATCGGAAATATAAGTGATATTTATTTACTCGAGAATGATTTAAAAAAATAACCACATTGAAGGACTCACCGATCACCCAGAAAGTGCAGCAGGGTTCTTGACAAAACTAAACACGATCTTAATCTAGTCTTGATCTTGATCATACGACGCACGAAGGGACTATGGTCAAAAATACCGCGCTACCGCTAACGCGCGATTGGTTCGCGTGTATTTTTGGCCAATAGTCACTTCGTGCGTTGTATGATCAAGATCAAGACTAGATTAAGATCGTGTTTAGTTTTGTCAAGAGTAGCCCTGCAGATTGGAAATAGGACTTCCATTTCCCCGATTCTAAAATCTACACAAGCATATTTGTCCACACGAGACGTGCCATAAGAACGGGCAGCTTGTAGGGCTGACCGGCCAAAACCACTACGTGTGAATTTTTTGACTATTTAACTGTTGTCTTTAGCGTTCATATCATGATTTGTTTTTACTGGAGTGGGTAATTTGTTTATCTGTTCCACAAAAATAAGAGGTTCACACCAGCTTGCAAGCCTGTATTGTAACCAGATGACAAAATGTGTCTGGAGTTAAACTATAATATAAATAGATTATGTAATTACGCACAATTCTATTAAGGTAGGTATGTGTCACATATGGTAGTCATTTCAATAAGGAGAAAAGTCAAATTAAACATTTAAGTATACGAAGCGTATGACTTCTTCATGCGGTGAAACTTATGTCGCAGACATTATCGAATCTATTTCTCGCGTTATGTTTACAGTAGGATTTAAAAACTGTGATGATGATATTAATGACGGGTGATTTCTTGAACGACGTTTAATTGATCATCCAACTCAAGAGCGCAGGAAGGTCTTTTGAAAGAACAATGTCAGTTTTTTTTTTTTTTTTTTTTTTTTTTTTTTTTTTTTTTTTTTTTTATAAAGATATATCTGGGTTTTTGAAATAAACCCAAATACAACCTTATACACCTTTCACAGTAAGCTAAAAGCTTGTGTCGTGAAAGGGGAGTTTGCCGGTACCAGGGATCGAACCACGGACCCCTTGTTCACGAGGCCGAGACTCTACCTCCAGGCTACCGACGAACTCAGTTTGATCCTAAGTGTTTTTGTTGGTTGGTTTTTCCACCAAAGTCCAAAGGTCCTCGAAGAGTCGATTTCAACTGACGGCTCCCGTGATGCTAAAAGCCCTTCCGTAGAAGAAGGACTTGAGATACCTCGATTTTAAGTATGAGATTTTGCCATCACCGTTTGGCAACCGACTAGTTTATGAATATAATCCAATTAAGTCATCATTCAACGTTACTTTCGAATGTATAGGGCGAAAATAAGCACCCTACATTTAGAGTGTTTCTGCAACAATCGAGTTTCCCCTTCCAGAAACATTATTGACTCCTTGTTATCATTGTATTGTGAAAAAGTGTCGTCCAAGTCGTCGGAAACCCAGTCTGAACTATTGTCTCCTGCTTTAAAGACTACAGATGTTTGATGTGTGTAGTACTGCTTTTGTTATTACTATCAAAGGCCTTTTGAGCTAGATTGTCCAGGACATCTTGACAGGATGTTTGGACACCTATATGGTGTCATTTGTATCGTGTTAATTATTTTTGTTTTGCAGTTTTTGATAGTGTACCTACCCAAAGAATGTTTTTTTTAATTTCTCTGTATGGCTTTAAATTTGATTACAGCTTCTACTTGAGGTGACCACCGATGCGGCCAATCGATTTTATCTATGCTCTTGAGTCTGTAAGGTCAGAATGCTATATGCATTAATAAAAATACGTACTGTCTACAAAATAAACAACCTTTTCGTTACTCAAATTAAATAACTAAAACTACTGCTTTTAACCTCACGCCGTATATTTTTTTTTTTTTTTTTTTTTTTTATTTATTTATTCTTTACTGTACATTGATAACAAGCAAATTTACACAAAAATACATTTCAAACAAAGACAATCATACAATCAACATACAATCAATATTTTGTCAAAATAAATATAAAAAAATGCTCCTGGTATCCGACACAAGTCTCATCGTAAAAGAATGGAATTACAATAAGACTATTTAGCAAATGCGTATAATCACACATTACCACGGTTCCCTTGGGAGGCATAATAATATGTGACCTATATAACCACGTAGGCACTTTCTAGTTAATAAAGTTAATATTATGACAGCTTATACAGTATATACTGTGTATTAACAGTTAAGTAAGAGAAACAGGCACGTCCAAGTTGCGAAATTTCGAAGACGCAAGTTTGAAATCTCTGTGGACTTTCAAGAATAGAATCGAAAGTTTAAGAATGTCCTTTGAAAAACAGCGAGTTAACTCAGTATTGGTCCAGAAACTTGATCTATGGGTCAATTTCTACAATAGGTTATCTAGTTGTACCCATTACGAAAATATATAAATTGATGATCATAATTGTATTTATTATTACCTATTATTATCTTTCACTGAATACTGTTACAAGTTATTATAGAAGTGTTCAGATGGTAATATTGGGATGAGGGGATGAATTTTGCCCAGTAAATGAAATATTATTTAAATGCATACCTTATCATAAGAAAAATAAAACATTTTTAAGTATAATATCTGTACCCCTCCCTCAGCTCACATCTGGATGCCCCATGATATCTTGTAACAGTGTACAGTCAAAGATTATAAAAATAAATAAAATATCTTTTTATCTATTTTTATTCTGCATGATTTTGTTTTGCCGCCGTTTAACAGTCCCTAGACCGTCTCAAGAGCGCCGGTGAAGTGTGCAGTTTTCAATTTGCTTCTGAAGTTGGTGACAGTCTGATTGTCTCTCAATGGCACCGGTAGGCGAGTCCACGTAACCGGCCCAACAACACCAAAAGCCCTCTCATAAAAGTTAGTTTTAAGATACTTTAATTTATCTTTATACCATCACATCATAATGATCCATAGTAGAGTAGCCAGCAGACTAACCGCGTGTAATTTTTATACAGATCGTACTTTCCGTGCCAAATAAATTTAAACTTACTGACCTAGAATATTTGGGTATTCCCAACTATAAGTGAGATGTTTAAACCATGTGCGTAAACTTGTGGAACTTAAGTAATCAAGAAATAGGAATTGGTGAACGTGACATAAAGTAATATGAATTTAACCCAGCCTTAGCCGTTTCGCAAGCATCGAGGCACCTTTCCTGTCTCCCACTAAACTAAAGAGAGTTTGCACAATCTGCTGTTTGTGGAGATGATGTGTATATTGAGCTATATACTATTAAGCGCTCTTTTTGATCAGCTATCATCGTAAATAATTCTCAAAACAAGACCCAGCCAGGACGATTATCTCTTCCATATTACAACTTACAGGAAACGTAAAATTTTATCCATTTTCTTATATTTGAGACATATGGACTTTTGGGAAACTAACTTATTTTTATTATTATTATAATCCAACTATGTATATGCGAAGATCTGAAAAAGGCACTTGAATATAAATTTCTAGATTATTAAAATTTGCTCCGTTTATTATTTTTCGTTGAAATATTATACTTGTCTGTACGATCACTTGAAATATTTATTTAATACTGTAGTTAAGGTCGACAGACCGACGCTATTTGGTGGAAGTAAATGTTGAATTATTAAAATAAAACACATATTTATAGTTTATTTATTTTCGAAGAGCAAACATTGTGAAAGTTCGTCATAATTAATTATTTGGTTTGATAAAATTAAATTAAAACACCGTGTCTTTCACTTAAAGTATTATATATTTTCAAAAGCTTTTCGGACTACGTCCATCCTCAGTGAAAATATATAAGGGAACTAATTATTTGATCGGCTATTAATCCATTCGTTCGGCAAGAAAAAATCAGCATTTAAGTCATTTGCGCAGCAAACAATGTTTTCATCGGCAATAAATAAAAAATAATCGCAACACTTGTTTTACAAACAAACTTGGTTATATCAGCAAATTAATAAATTTTAACAGCTTAATAAATAATCGCACAACAAAATAATTAATTGACCAGCAGAATTGTTATTTGAGCAGCAGAATTATTATTTGAGCAGCAGAATTATTATTTGAGCAGCAGAATTATTATTTGAGCAGCAGAGTTATTATTTGACCGGCAGAAAATATTAGATAAACAATATTTTTCACACACCGATTTACCTTCTTTTTTTACCAAATTAATGATGACTACGAAAATAATGCCAGTTGCCGCTTTGCTATATTAACGAAATATCTAACTGAAATGTCGAAAAACGCTAGAATCGTTGCTAGATGCTACATATAAAATCACATAAAAAGATGCTACATACAAAGATTTATTATTTGAACAATTAGCTCACAGTTTGCTGCTCATTTATTTATTTTGCTGCACAAATAATCATTATGCTGGTCAAATAATAATTTTGCTGGTCGATTAAATTGAGTTTTACAATATCATATTATTTGCAATACAAATATAATTTTCTCGCTGGGCATAAGTAGCATATCAATATGATATACTTATTTGTCGACAGAATACATTTTTCTGCTGAACAAAACTTCAATATTATGCTGATCGTTTAAATGATAGCCAATATATAATACTTTAAGTGAAAGATAAAGTGTTTTAATTTAATGTAATCAAACCAAATATTTAAAATATTTATAGTTTTTATTTTTTCAGACAATTCACACAGATCGAGCTAGTCCCAAACTAAGATTGAATCTTGTATTATGAGTTACTAACGCGACGATACACATATATACAATACACCAAACACATATACATGTAACACCCAGACCCAGGACAATTTGAAAAAGGTAATTCCTCAATCTGCCCTGGCCGGGAATCGAACCCGGGACCTCGTGACCCAAAGGCAAGAGCCTTACCTCTACGCCACATCGGCCGTCAATTTGTGGTGCATCATCAGATTAACGTAACGTCTTAATAATATTGGCTCTTTAAAGCTGAGTCGTGATTAATAAAGACACTGTGAATGAACTAAATACAAGTGTTTTATTTAAATTCCTTAAAATATACTTACATTCTTTTTCTTAGTTTTCATCTGCTGGATATACCTAGGCCTATTCAAAACTTTATTTTTTATTTACGGGCTGTTTCACCTCTACCTCTTTACCTCTGGATAAAGTGCCGGATAGCCAATCCAACACAAATCTAACGGATAAAACGAAAAATGCGTTTCACGACTCCCTGACAGCGCTATCCTATAGATAAAGGTCTAGATAAGTTATCCGGCGGATAAGTCTTAGATAGTGTTAAACTGTCAAAATTTGTTTACATGTGCGTTGCCTAGATATATTCCTAGGCAACGCACGATATATTCCTACCTACGTGCATACATTCATGCAACAAACGCATGAAATTACAACGTTGCCACTGCTATCTGGCGGATAACAATCGTTAAGAAATCTGTAGGTGGTGAAACGCTCGCTTTAGTTTATCTTGTAGATAAATTTATCCTAAGGATAGTTATCTAGAACTAAAGTTCTGGATAAATCCAGAGGTGGTGAAACGGCCCGTTAGAGCAACATAAACTCAATATTTTCCCATGAATTAGAGAATGGAACAAAAAGATAATTGTCTTAAGTTAATGCTCTAAAATTTTGAATACAAGATTATAAAGTTGATATTTTTGACCGACGGTTTTTGGTGGAAGTATATGTTAAATTAATTGTTAATAAAACAAACACAGTGAAAGTACTAATTAAGCGGTTTATTTACAATTAATTTAACAATGAAATAATTATTTTCTCAGCCTGAGAAGTATTTCATTTCCGTGAAAGGAAAAAAGTATCTCAAAACAAGAAATTATTTCTCAATTAAAGAAGACATATCGTTAAGAATTATAATTCCCAATTTTATTGGAATGAACTCATGACAATATTCTCTTGAATTGTTCGAGATAATCCTTAGATGAGGTAATAAAACCGACCTGTTTTTTCTGAATAGTTTCATTTTATATTTAGGAAAACATTTAATTTAAAACACATTACCAAGCGTATACTGAATAAAGTTATTCAGACCGTCAAACGTTCTAACTGCCAATTAAATAGGAATTATACAAGATAGTTCACAACTACACATAAATGTTTTGAATGGATTATTTCCACATTGTGTTCCAGAAAGGAATGTTAAAGATCTAAAGAAGAATAGTTTTCAAAGGTCATAGTTTAATTTATTTCAAGGTATTATTAGTTTGCATTATTTCAAGCATTTCTTTCATTTAAAATTTTAGTCAATTATTATATTTGCTAATCAAAGATAAGAATTCCCTTAAATCCTCGGTGACGATTTCAGTATTTTCTATAATTTTTCGAGTGTTTTAAGTATCAGACCATTAAAATCTACAATTCAACGTTGAGGTGTGCCACTCGACCTGAATGTCAATTTTTTGTTGGCATTTGAAAATTTACGGAATCGAGTTGGAGATTTAATTTTTGCCGGGTACTCCACAGGAGGTTTGTAGGAGAAACACCACCTTGATATAATTTTTTAATTATTTTAATGCACACCAACAACTACACAATATAAGATGTAACTGAGCTTTAGTAATAAACCCAAATACAACTTTATACATCTTTTATAATAAGTTAATAGCTTGTGTGGTGAAAGGGGAGTTTCCTGGGATCGAACCGTGATCCTCATGTTCACGAGGCTGAGACTCTAACTCCTGACTACCGACGAACTCAAAGCTGAAACACTTGAAATAGCTGTTACAATTTTCACCTCCCTACTAGAGGTACTACCCTACACTACCCTCCCTACACTACACTACACTACACTGCACTGCACTGCACTGCACTGCACTACTCTACACTACACTACACTACACTACACTACACTACACTACACTACACTACACTACACTACACTACACTACACTACACTACACTACACTACACTACACTACACTACACTACACTACACTACACTACACTACACTACACTACACTACACTACACTACACTACACTACACTACACTACACTACACTACACTACACTACACTACACTACACTACACTACACTACACTACACTACACTACACTACACTACACTACACTACACTACACTACACTACACTACACTACACTACACTACACTACACTACACTACACTACACTACACTACACTACACTACACTACACTACACTACACTACACTACACTACACTACACTACACTACACTACACTACACTACACTACACTACACTACACTACACTACACTACACTACACTACACTACACTACACTACACTACACTACACTACACTACACTACACTATACTATACTATACTCCTTACAAACTTCTTTCGCTTAACACGCGACCGTCCTTGAGAATTTGATCCACGTGGTCAAGCCACGTAGTTCTTGGACGTCCGCGCTTTCTCACACCCTCTCTTTCAGATAAATACACCCTCTTAGTTAATCTTATTATATTATTGCGATATTCCCATCTATAATATTTTAAATTTCCATGGAACAATAAAATAAAATGTAACACAAAGCTAATAAAAAAAAACAGTAGTCAAAGATTTCTATTTTTAAACACGTTTCAGTATAGGTATAGACATACGAGTACATTAGGTTATATCGTCCCTCTTCTGACTAACAGTCGTATCTGCCTAAATGTAAATTGTTCAGGAGAGCGTTTTTAGTGTTTTGCCGTGCATATTTTCGTCTCTCCTAGTTATATGATACAGTGTAAATATATTACATTATTTTATTTGTATTCTTATATATCTCAGAATAATTTGTGTGATGAAATTTTGAGGAATTAGTAGATACAACACATTTTATTCAGAATAATTCGTAAATACGACAACAAATCAGAAAGCTATTTCAGGATAACGGTAACAGTTACAGGTAGATCCGTTCTGGAAGTTAGTTTGGCAACATCTCCTAGTTTTTAGTACTAACCTTCTTACTAATATTATTGTTAACTTATCTCATTTGGTGAATAAAATTTGTGAAAGTGTTTTTTCTTGTAAGTAAATCAATCTTTTATTTCGTTCCTAAATGATCACAACTTCTCATTAATACATAATTGGAATCAGATTAATTAACTTTCTATTATTTCATATCCTTCTGTTTATTTTATATGGAGTTGGTGATGAATATATACACAGTGAATCTTACTCAATGAATTTTTTCAATCTTACTAATGAATCTGGCTGAGAGGAATGGTGCTCGGAGACGTGGACGTCCGAGGATTAAATGGCAAGATCATTTAAATCAAATCCTACAGGACGGTCACGTGTTGAGCACATTGAACAGGAGAGCATGCATGAGGAATTGTATGACAGTGACGGAAGCGAAAGATGTATGCAAGGATAGAAGGAAGTGGCGCTCGATCCTTTCTGCCTACCCCGCGAGGGAAGCGGCGTGATGGTATGTATGTATGTATGTATGACTAATGAATCAACAATCACATACACTCAACAACATAAAACCAACCCCCCGGATCTTCAGTGAGAACTTGCAGGGCACACATAAGTACACATTGGTGATCATAGCTCGATTTCGCCAAAAATGTCAGATACGACAGTTAGTCAGAAGAGGGACGATATGTTTCATATTCATACGATAACACAAAGAACCAGACTTGAATACAGGCTGATGCTGATTCCCATATATGGATCACAATGGCAAGGCAGTGTATTCTGTAGTCTTCTATACACGACCTATATTATAGTATTGTATCTACTAAACAACATTCCTCATAAAGTAATAATTAGTTCATTAACTATTACTTAATTAATTAAATAAATTCATTAAAGGAAACATCTCACGATAGTTCCAAGAACACTCCCCGCGGCGCTAGTTATAACAATATTAGCATATTATGAAACTGGCGCTGCTCTGGATAATTTTATTATTTTGTTGTTCGCTGAAAACAATTAAAAATACAGATGATAAACTTTATATGTTGAAAATTTAAGTTTTGATTATTGAAAATTATGACATTACAATATCTTTGATAGAACTCGAAAACGTGAAACCTGAATAATAATGAAATTCGACACACCATTTTGCAAATAATATTATTGAATACATTGGAACAAGCGTTTCGTTCTACAATAGTAACAATTACAAGTAAACTCACACAAGTTTAAACAAACACAAATTAATCTTTCGACTTCCCAGTTCATTATCAATCAATATTAAAAAAATCGAAAAACGGCTTTCGCGATTTTGTTTAATATATAGTAGAACGAAGCGGTTGATACAATTTATCCAATTATAGAATTAATCCAATTTTGGAACTTGGGTACCAACACATTTAATAATTATATTATTACTTTCACAACACAAAAAAATGCTAAACCTATTTCATTTATTTTAAAATTATTAAATGGAACTTTAATTAACAAAGGCGTCTGCAGAGACAGCTCTCCTGGCTTTAAAACAATCTAGAATGGACCGATGTCAGAACCGTGGGGAGCTGTTTCGCGCCGTCCGAGGCAGAGCAGCTTTCTCCCAAATGGGCGTCAACTTCGGGTGCACCCGGCAAGACACGTGAAGAAGAAGAAATAATGGAACTTTCAGAGACTGTTTAGATTTTTGTTACTGCGATAACGTTTGTAAAAGAAACTTATGTAACTCAACATAGAAATATTTTTACTTATGTATTATAATTACGAAGACGTGGGAATCATTATTATACTAGGCATTCTATTACTTCATGTCCCTTTCATTAGTCGAGTTTCTTTCAGATACAAAAATTCAATATGATCGCATAATATGCCCATGAATGGCGTATCTTTCTCAGATGTAATGAATTAAGTTAATATGTACACGAATGACGTCACTAATTCGTCTTGTACTAAGTAAGATAATGACAATATAAAGAACATCTTTGTGAGAACATCGGAGTCCTCTATCTACCTACATAGTTACTTGTAGCAGCGTATGTTATAATGTATAATAATATTATGTTGTCATGTTTTTATTCATCACTAATCAGAGCGGGACAGGATGTTAATTTAGCACTAATGAATAGGTCCACTATGTTTTTGTGTGTACATACTTATGTACTAACATACTAAGTGTAATATTAATTGGTTGATGGTATTTTCTTCTATCGCACTAATGTTCCTCTCGGAAGCACAGGGTGAAAACGAAACTTCTCAATTGAATACTCTTATCATTGCTCAATCAAGGGGGGGGAGGAGGCGAGACGGGCAAGTTCTTAGAACGACAAAATTTGAAATTTTTAGCGACAGGAGGGGTGGAAATTTTGAATGAGAAATTATCAAATTTCGGAATTCGAGACCTAAAAAGGTCCTAATTTAGAAAAATCAACCATATAAAATGGAGATTGCAGGTGGTATACCACATGACTTAATTTTTTTTTTTTTTTATTAATTTATAATTTTTTTTTATAACATATTTACATAGTTAACAAATTCATATAAATAAAACATTATTTTTCAATGACTCAACTTCAAAAAGAGAAAATCTCGTGTTTTGAAAATTGTTTAATGTCTTATACAAACTGAATTGAAGTTGTTTAATGTCTTATACAAACTGAATTCCTAAAACATAAACATTTTTAAGAAATAAGCAACGCTGATTTTGTATGCTAGTATTGTGACAACTAGCGCCGTGGCGAATGTTCTTGGACCTACTGTGAGGTAGGTACTTATAAAATTTAAAAAACGCATTTCATATATCCCCGTGGAGTACTTAGTATCGAATTTATCTACCACTCTTTTCTCTAACTTTTCGAGTGTTCTGTAAAAGGAAGGTGTTCGTTAAACCTCACGTGAAAAACAATTGATATCTACATCACGGCATCTTCCACAAGTATATAGTAACCAGCACAGACTACTACTACTACTACTACTATACCATCACGGCACATCCCACAAGTGGGGTAGCCAGCAGATCAGCTGCATGTAAGAAACATGCAAACTGTCCTCTTCGTGCCAATATAAAATCAAGACATTCAGGATGGGTGGCAAACCTCATCGCTGAATTTAAGATGTAAAATGTCTTAATTTTTTCGAACACCTGCCTTTACAGGACACTCGAAAACTTACGCAGAAGAGTGGGAGTCCAATTCTTTACCGGGTGCTCCACAGACTAACTACAAGTTAAAACTCATACAAACTGTCCTCTCCATACTAAAAAAGTTAAGACATTCAGGATGGATGTCACATCACATACGACTGAATTTAACAAGTCAGCTGTGTTATTAATTGTGTCATTCCTCTAAAATGGATTATTTTCCTGTATGACTATACTGTTTGTCTTATAATATTATAAGGTATATTGCATCTAAATTCCAATTTCATACAATAATAATTATCCTGTATGTAGTGTTATGTGTACACAGGATGAGACAGGAATACACTAGCAACAGTAGCTGATGTGTACCACCATGATACATCTCCCAGGACGATGAACTGCGGTGACTCAATGCTGTAACAACTTAATATATTGGAATTGAAGTCACACACACAATACTACTAGACTACTACTAGAACACCACCAATATATCAGCCATTATCTGAGCTTTACTATTTGTTTTGTTCTCTTCGTTCGCTCCAATAACTTCAGTCTTGGGACCAGTGGCGTGATTAGAGTTTTATATTGGGCATGCAATTTTGCGACTGATAACTAAGACACTATATTTATTCACGGCCTCGTTGTTTGGGTAGTATGTAGAACTAGTATGTAGTTTTTCTACTGTATTGAGAGACGTCTTTCGTAATTGGTTTGGTTGTAAGCTAAATAATTGCTGGCCAAAAAAGTGCACCATTTTTCTTATGCGGCTCGTTTCGCTGAACGTAAAACTTCAACTACCACATCTACATTGACTGGTAAAGTGTTGATCTATCTTTTAATAAACATAATAAAGAACAAAAATGATGCATAAGAAGCAACAAAGGGGGAAAGATATAAAAATAGTTTCAGAATTTTTCTATGCTACATATTAAATTGAAGTTTGTAACAGATACGCTTGGCGGTAAATTCAATTCTATTTTTAGAAAGATCGAATTTAGATGCTTTTAATTGAAGTGATTAAATATTACAACATTCCCTGCGCTCTGATATTGTTGTCATAGGAACGGTGTATGTGAAAGAGGGACGCCCGGGCCAACGGTACCCCTGCGGACGGGAGACAGGGCTTTTTTTGGCCAACTATCATTGGGCATTCTCGAAACATGTCCCAGTCAAGACCATCGTCTCTCCCGTATTACGGAGATTACAGGTCTCTGCTGGGTGCGCCGGCGCACAACATCATTATTGTAACATGTCGTGAAAAGAGGTGACGCAATTGGCGCAGAGACGCTCTGAATGGTGGAGGCTGGTTTCTGCCCTGTGCTCCCGAGAGGAGCGTTGAGGGCGAGTTGAGTTGAGTTGATTAAATATTAATTTGCAATCTAGGTTTTTCTCCTTTTTTCGCAAATTGTAGTTTTTATCTCCGAACATGCGGTGTTTTTTTGCATGTATGGCAAACGCGCCACTGTTTGATATTATATATTCCATGAATCACTTCACAGACCCGCAGGTATTCGTAGAACGATAAAAATGGCAGTTTTCATTTGTACTGACCAAAGAGCACGATTCTGACTTGTTCTATCCAAATGATTATAGGAAAAATTACAGAGTATCCTATAAAAGGCAGGAATCCGTAAAACTTAATAAATAAGACACTTGCTCTTTCATTAGTAACAAGTAAAAAAAATAATTAAAGTTTTATTAGTTACTTGATTATTGTGATCTAGGTTTAGACATACGATGACATTTTCAAATTCTTCTTTTTAGAGCATGAAGACGACATCTTTGTATACATTAACATTGTTAAGATACATATCAACTTTAATTAAATTTGTATATATTTTAATTTCGTAAAAAAAATTAGCAGACGTCTGAATTTTTTTGACGAAACTAAAAGATATATTTTTCAAAAGTTTATAAACATCACAACAATATGAATGTATACGCTGATGTCTGGTACATTCTTGAGGTTAAATCACATAATACAACCATAATACTCATGTAAATGTTGAAAACAACTATAGTCAGCTACCACAGGATTGGCTTGCACATATTTTTTACTATAATCACTTCGCTTCTCGTAGGGAGAAGATCAAGACAAGGTTTTTTTTTTATTTTCACTTGATTTTTTCTTTCTTTATTAACACAACAGCACATAATATGTAATAAAAATCATAATAACAAAAAAAAATAAGGCCAATTACAGTGTTTATACATATATAAAACAAGAATACAACAAGAGAGAGAGAGAGAGAGGGAGAGATGAAGGAACTGTTCAAACAAAAATTAAACGAAATTCACGCGTTCATGGTCTACGCCACGGCCCCTGCGAATTGTCCCCGCGACATTGTGAAAATATCCAGGTGGACAAAATCATCGTTATATCAGACATTTATGTCTCCAAGAGCCGGTTATGATGAAGAAAAAGGTCAGGTCATATTTAGATTGTGTCAAGAGTAACCCTCCTGAGATCCATGTCCATTGTTACTTTTTCCAAAGCCTCTGCCAACGACCTTTCAAGTTACATGTTGTTTGATACCTATCATTGCAAGCATCTTGTGGTGTGGGACACAGGCCTTTTTACCTCTTTCCAAAGATCTAAATGGTAGTCTGTTATCTGGCATGTGGATTACGTGACCAAACCAACGCAACAATTAGAATAAGAGAAAAAAATATGATCAGATTTATATTGTCACTATTGACTGTTATTCCGGAACATTTCAACTTTATTTGTGATTTAATTATCATATTTGGCCGAACCAAATTTACACTGAACTGCTATCAGTTTTGTTTGAAGATCTTATTAACACAAATTTGCTTTTAGATAAATATGTATTTTTGTAATTTTGACATTGTTACGATTTCCTGATTGTCATTTTTTTACAGATCGGCGGGCCCCTACTGCCACTCTGCCGGCTCTTAGTGAAGTCCTTAGCACGGTGAGAGAGGCGTGGACATCTGCTAAATCGTTGCTGCCGAGAGATAACAGGTTAGTGTTGCTAATAAATATATGTTATTTTCTTATTCATAGAATTCATTTCTGAAGCGTTTGCGGAAGTATAAACACTATACTAAACTTTAATATTGATATAAAATTCAACAATTTTTTTGAACACAGAATGACTTCTCTGTAACACGAAATATAAATACTTGTTCAAAAGAACAACATAATATTATTACCTACTATCTCGGTATTTCCCACAAGCAAGGTAGCCAGCAGACCAGCGGTATTTTTATTAATATTAAAGAATCAAACAGTCACAACATTATATGTTAACAATTAATACACTCAACATGTGGACCAGCGAAGATTCCACTCTTACCAGAAATGTCTTAGTCTTGAGAAAAAAAGCAAAAGTTAAAATTTTCTGAAAAGTCAAAGTAAATTTAAAAACAATAATAATACAATATTTAAAAATAATATAAAAATACAAAAGTAACAAATCCCAAAATACCAGAAATCAGTCTTTCAGTCTCATTAGTCTTGAGAAAAAAAGTAAAAGTTAAATTTTTCTAAAAAAAATATGTTATAATCATACAAGCTATCCGTTTTGTGTTAACGAAAATTAAGATATTCGCGACGGGTGGCAAACCTCATCGCTGAGTTTGAGGTATAAAATGTATTTTTTTCTAATAACTGTCTTTTACAGGACACTTGAAAACTTACGGAAAAGAGTGGCAGATCATTGCTTTGCTGGATGCTCCACATTAGTTTTCCTGTTACCTATAAAGGTGTTCAAGACATTCAGGATGGGTGGAAAACCTCATCGCTATTCAAAATAATCATAAGTATTAAAATTTAAGAGAGTGAAGTACGAGACTTTGATATCGGTGAACGTACCATTATCCCATGGAGCATCCGGTAAAGAATTGGTCTCACACTCTTCTCTGTAAGTTTTCGAGTGTCCTGTAAAAGGCATGTGTTCGAAAAAGTTAAGATTTTCTTCATCTTAAATTCAGCAATGAGGTTTGCCACCCATCCTGAATGTCTTGATTTTATATTGGCGCGAAGAGGACAGCTTGAATTATTATTATATGCAGCCGGTCTGCTGGCTACCCCACTTGTGGGATATGTCGTAATGGTACAGTACAGTTACAGTACCATTATTGAAGTGCATTTAAACCAGCCTGAGCCAATTCGTAAACCTCGAGCGACAGACTGACAGCACCATCGTCCCGAATTGCACCACATTTGCATTGTACATCATTTTATTTAATTGCTTCACCAATATGAGTTCTAATGATATATTTATTATATGCAATATTTTTCAAAATTATCCGAAACCAAAATTTGCCTCAAACCGAATGAACTTTGTACAATATTTTTCCCACATAATCACTTAATACCATTTTATTATCATAACATCTTACTTCATAAATATATCATTACATTTTGTAGACATAAAAAGTTACTAATGACTCTTTCGCCCTCCCCCACAAATAAGGAGCGCTACCAGATGAGCCCCCCGCCTCCAGGGGTGCCCATTAACTATAATGGATCACAATATAATATTATAACAACGCATTATTAAATTAAAGCAGGTATATTTATTGGAAAATATTTATGGTTTAATATTGTACTTAACTCGGTTCCTATTACTTACATTAATGAGTGTTATGATGTTAATGGTTCGAGTAACTTCCTTCCGATCTGAACTACTATAGCATAAAGCCTCCTTTAGCTAATGATCAACAGCAAATTACTTTGCAGAGCTTTAGCATAGAATATACCCATACTAAGTATTATTCTAGAACGATACCTACACACGAAGCTGTTATTGAGGCTTATAAATGAGAGAATTTCGAAAGCTTCGGATGTCACTCGATAGCTTAATTGGACTAGAGCACCTTTCACGAAAAAGATGCATTGCGGGTTCAAATCCCGTCCGGGGCACTTAAAAATAAGGTGATGTTGGCTTTTCTAAGCCTTATATGTTCGATTAATGTATATATGAGGTCGTATCTTGTGATGAATGATGTAAATAAACATTGCAGCTTATAACAACAATATTCACAGGCTATCCACACACCTCTGTGGCCTAATGGTTAGAGCACTTGGCTAGTAACACAGAGGTACTGGGTTCGAATCCCAGTAGGTGCGGTTGGCTGAACGAAGTCGCTATACAACGAAGACTGCATTCAACCGCTCTGAAAAAGATTGATATGAGAGAGACACAAGAGAGAGAGAGAAGTAGGTGAAATTGGTGAACGTTGCCATGGTATAAAGCATTTAAGCCAGCCTAAGCTGACTCGTAAGCATCGTAACACGTAGTACTCTCTCTTGTCTATCCTGCAAGTGATGCATATCTTGCGATTGAACCATAACATATATCATACAAACATTATTAAACACATTATAATATTAATGCGTCGCAAAAACCTTCTACAAGAAATAATGGAGGGAGGGCAAATTGTAGGGATCGCCCACGCCGAGAATACCTTGATGATGTATGTGAAGATATGAGCTGCGCAGAGCTGAAGAGTGTCGCACAGGATAGAGCGCAATGGAATGAAAGATGCAAGGTTTTGCTACAAAATAATAAAAAAGAATACAAATAACTATCGTATGAACTTAACTTAAACGTAGACGTACTCGTATGTACGTTCATTGATGGTACATTATTATATTTTACGTAACGTAGTAGACATTACGAGCCATAAGCTCATGTACGAAATGAAAAGTGGTTACCATTTATGTACTTACCTGACTCTTTACGTTATTAACTACTAGGGCTTTAACCCTTTTAAGACGGTGTGCCTTCTACAATTTAATTAAATATTAAATGTCTCTTTTTATTTGTTTATTTATTCTTTACTGTACATTGATCACAATACATACACATTTATAAAGAAATGCATTCAAATTAAATACAGAGGGCGATAGTTAATCGCAAAGGCGCGATCTCTTTCAACTAACCCAAACTTTAAATGTTAAAATTAATCAAAATTTATACTTAAATTTTCGGCCATTTGATATCTTTTTTCAAGTCAAGTGAAATAAATAGTAAAATATGGCAGCTGAACTCGACGCAAATATATTCGTCAGTTTTGTCATATCCCTTAAGATTATTTTTTGGAAACATTAGCAATTTTATGTAACTAGGTTATTATCGATAGAAAACGGAAGCTACACAGAGAGAAATTTGACATGCATTAAGTTTTGTGTATTACGTTGAATAGCAAATGTACTATTTTTGGAATATCAAATATCGAAAGTTTTCAGTGCGAGCAATTAATTAACTAATTAACGACACAAGCTTTTAGTAGCTTACTGTGAAAGGTGTATAAGGTTGTATTTGGGTTTATAACAAAAACCCAGATATATCTTTTTTAAAAAAAAAAAATAGTTTCCGTTTTGCTTGTATGGTTTTTTTCTAAGTAAAGGTTAAGGGACCTTGCATCCTCTGTATCACTGCGACCATAGGAGATCTATTGTGACATCCTTCTGTGTCATATCTCATTCTCGAGGCCTAGGTGCGTCATGTTACTCACAATTCGTCTCGGTGTGAGAAGCCTTACTTTCTCAGAGTCCAGCAATGGTCCTCCTCGATATGACGAGTGAGTACGTCACAGTTACAGAGGATGTAGATAGGTGTTTCATTATCTCCTGAACAAACCTGCAGACTGGGGTATCTGACAGTTTTCGTCATGTTTTCATAGTTTGCAGTGTCCCGTCAAGGTTCTGGTAAGAATCCTTATTGCTTTTATGATACATATCATATATTTTTTAAGGTTACTACGTAAATACGTAACAGTTTCGAGATATTTGAAATGTTTTTAAAGGAGTATCCTACAATGCACTCCTGTTACTTGATTGTATATGAATATTGTTTCGCTCGTCAATTGGCAACGGTTTGCTGAAATTGATTGCGATTTACATACAATCAAGTAACAGAAGTGCATTTTAGAACAATGCAATGTAAGAAGATAGATAGGTACATAAATAAACAGACATACAAACATATTTTCAAACCGACTTAAATATTTATATTTATGCTGGGTTTCCACGCACCTACAACAAAATAGAAGGTATACTGTTTGTACTGCGGTGCGTGGCTTTATATAATATTATTATGTTGGTGTAGTATTGATTTTATGTAAGATGACTCATCGCTGAAAAAAACACTAGCTAACTATTGCATGTTTTTATTTATTATTACATAATACAGTGTACTACATTTTTATGATTCTAATTGGGCTTTTTTAAGGCTGTAGACTTCTGAATGTAAAGCTGCTGTTTTTCGTCGTTTTTTATGTAAGTTTTTTTGTGAATTAATATTCTTAATTAAAAAGCTTTCCATCAACGAAGGAAAATTTAAATTATAAGATATGTTAATAAGATAAGTTGAAGACATCGCTCTTCCTACATAGTTTCCAGCGCCCTTGAGATGGATGCTCCATTAAACAGAGAATAAATCATCCAACATATAATGTGTGTACGTTTGTGTTTTTAATGGGTTAGCAAAAAAGACAGAAAGTTGCGATTGTTTAGACATGTGGAGCGAATAGATGATGAAAGGATAACGAAGAAGAATATTTATCTGAAAGAGGGCGTAAGAGAAAGTGAGGGTGTACGAGAATCACGTGGCTTAATCACGTGGATCAAATTCTCAAGGACAGACGTGTGTGAGAAAAATCGACGTGGGTGTATGAGAAATTTATGAACGTAAAAGAAGCGAAAGAAGTATGTAAGGATAGATCTATATGGCGTTCTGTTCCTTCTGTCTACCCCACTTGGGACACAGTGTGAAGGTATAGATAGATATATAGGTAAAGTAAATTCTACAAGCTGTGTACTAATACAAAAAAAACTTGTAAGCTTCAAGATAAAACTTACCATAAATCTACCTAACTAATATTATATCACAGAGAACAAAGCTTTAGGCTATCTAAAGGTAAACTTTAAATTATTACAGGACATTTACTTCAAAAAGAAATGATTAACCAGGTGGAGCTTTCGCTCCTTTAAAGGATTATTTTAGTGTCCCTATAAAATATTCATGGATACCTTCGTCCGCCAGAAACTGAAAACATTTTTCAATATAATGTTGCAATCCTTTCTTTCATAAGTACAATGGACCTCTATTATATTATAGAACCTGTATTCTTCAACTCCACTTTATTTTTTTTTTTCAATTTTACACAATCGCCCGGTGTGGCGCAGAGGTAACGCTCTTGCCTTTGAATCACGAGGTCCCGGGTTCGATTCCCGGCCAGAGCAAAATGAAGAATGACCAAGAATGAATGTGTTACATGTATATGTGTTTAGTGCATTGTATATAATTATGTGTATCGTCGTGTTAGTACTCATGATGCAATTTCATTCCTAGTTTGGGACTAGCTCAATCTGTGTGAATTGTATGTCCATGTTATGTTATGTTATGTTCAATCATCAATCTTCTTCTTTTTCTTGGGCTCTTATTGGTCCCACATGGTGGTGGGGTCTTGTCTATTTCGCCTCTTGGTTTTGTCGAGTGCATCCACATGAGAAACATCGCAGTTCTGCATTTCTCGTCTCAATATTTCACGCCATCTGCGCTTTGGCCTTCCTCTTGGCCTGTTGCCGGTAATTTTGTACAGTCAATGTTAGAAAAAAATAAACCATGTTTAATTTCATCTTTATTCACGTCTGTTATTAACGTTTTGTAAGTCATCAATAAACAAAACTTTCGTATTTAAAGATTTTGTTAATTTTTATTCTTTCGTTTTTCTTGTATGTTTTATACTTTTCAACTTTGTTGTTTCATCCTGCGTGTTCACTCAAAGCGATGATCATGAATATTCCTTTAGAAATTCAACGTGGAGTCTCTTGCTATATTATATTATACCCTTGTAAAAAATAATACAAAATATTTCACAAAAGATGGATAAGAAGAATGGACAGTGTACAATATATTATAAGACACAATACATATAGAATGGGGTACTATGGGTACCAAATCATCGGTGGATTTAGGAAACCTCATATGTGTAATTTATTTTATTTGCTGGTTATGTATAAGAAAAACCATCAAATAATTTGATACTTCCTAATCATAGGGTATGTATCGTTTGAAAAGAAAGAATTATAAAATTTGTAAAGAAATAGTATTCAGTAAATTAATTACTGATTAATGTGAAGCATTTATTCTAATATAATTGGATGTGAATTATGTGATGTGAAATAAAATAGAATGTTTTGTACTTATTTTGGTTTTATTAAATTAAAATAGGATGTAACAATTATATCACATTATAAATTTTATTAAGAGAAAATATGATTTTTAAAACGTTTAGTTTAACTGCGAAAATGGAACTGAATTTCAAATCATATGTGACTTCTAACTATGTGTCAATTTGGCTACTCAAAATGCATAATCACTTCCCCTAGCGGATGAAATCATAATCAAAAATATCTACTCCTCATTTCAAAAAATGTCGGTGGTTGTACAATTTTAAGAGCTATTCATAACATGAAATTTAAGAAAAATTAAACTAAAAACTAAATTGAACCCCCACATTATTTTCAAAAATGAAATATTGATACCAAATAATTTGTTTCGTCGAGCCGCATCTACCAATGAAATAATAACTTATACCCTGAAACATTCCCGTAAAAATTATTGAGAGAAATCAAATCTCTTTTGCATGCTGTTATAGTTATTATTGATAAAACTATGTATTTATCTACTCAAAAACTGAGTATTTGAGCCAAATCAGTAATTTTAATACTCTACAAAATGCCAAAAATAAGTTAATAATAATAAAATATTTACATAATTCAAGCATTTTTGTACAATTTTATTCGTTCTTAAAAAGGAAGTTTTTTTTGTATATTTTGTAAGAGTTTATTTATTTATTTATTTATTTTGGTCAACGGAACACTACAGACAATACATATATGTTTAGTACAATAATACAATAATCAACAACAAGTATACAATGCAATGTCCAGTTTATAAGTGTTCATATATTATTCTGTTAAATCAAATCAAAGCCCAATTGGTTGTCATACATAATTAAAAACAATAATAAAAAAGAAATTAAGAGTAAAAACACAAAATTAATAATCAAAACATCACTTAAAGTCATGAATGAAAGAGTTTAAGAGCAATTTCAAAGTAAAATCTACCTACCTTTACAAAATAAAGAACAACATACCTATAATTAATACAATATTGAGTGTCATGGGAAACAAGAAAATATGAAAAGGGATGGAAAATACTGATAACAAGAGAAGCAGAGAAAATCGAAGTCACGGACCGCTACACATAACCTGCAAAATTGACATTTTAAAAGTGCGAGCACTGCCGGCAAACATGTCAATGTCACTGAACTTGCCATTATAAGTATTCATAATGCGGTGTAGAGGGTTTCTCAAACCAGCGTTAGTGCGTACGCTACTTAAGTAAAGTGGACGATACGATATTCTATCTGATGGCACACGAAAACCTATCCCAGCCAATAATTGAGGAACATCGATATCAGATGTACAGATTCTCCTCAAAACACACGCATCAATAAGTTCTCGACGACTCGACAAGTCAATAAGATTATCGATCATATTATTCCCATATCTGCGTCTGCACATTCGCAAAAACTTACGTTGCAAACGTTCAATAGTCGTAATATATTTATCATACATCGGATTCCATATCGATGAACAGTATTCGAGTCTAGAACGCACAAGTGTAATATACAATATTAACATCGTCTTTGGATCCCTAAACTCGCCTGTAGATCTCAAAATAAAGCCTAGCAACCTATTCGAATGCTCGACAAGCTCGTGGATGTGTTCCTCGAAATGAAGTTTGTCATCAAATATAATACCTAAGTCTCTAATCTTATCAAGTCGAATCAAATTTATACCATTTATACTATAATTATAGTCAATAACTTTCTTATTTTTAGTAAATGTTATGGAATTACATTTTTTCAGATTCAACTCAAGTCTGTTGGTTACACAATAGTCAAATATTCTAGCAAGGTCATCTTCAAGCTTTTGTGCGTCCTCTATGCAACGGATCTGTCGGTAAATTTTTAAATCATCTGCGAAAAGTAAAAATTGAGAATGACGAATACACCTACCAATATCATTAATGAATGCCGTAAATAAAAGAGGTCCCAGCACTGAGCCTTGAGGCACTCCAGATGTTACTGGTATATAATCGGAATTGAAACCATTCATATTTACCGACATCAACCTATCAGTCAAATATGACTTCAGCCATCTAAGAAGGTCACCATGAATTCCATACAAAAAAAATTTGTTCAGTAAAAGAGAATGGTCCACCTTGTCAAAAGCTTTCTTAAAATCTGTGTATACCGAGTCGACCTGAATACGTTTATCCATTGATGAAAACAGAAACTCAGCATATACTAGGAGATTCGAGACTGTGGATCTACCCTTCATAAATCCATGTTGTTCCTCCAAAAGTAGTGGTTCCAAAAAATGAAACATGTGATCTTTAACTATAGATTCGAAGACTTTGGATATAGGAGAAAGAATCGAAATAGGTCGATAGTTACTTATATCAGCCTTATCCCCGGCCTTATGAATAGGTGTGACGCTTGCTGTTTTCCATATTGTGGGAAAACATCCCTCTTTGATGCTCTTATTAAAGAGAACACGTAAAGGCTTAGAAATGTGGGGTGCACATCTTTTCAATAACAGGGGTGACAATCTATCAGGACCTTGGCCTTTATTCACATCTAGATTTACTAATTTCTCATAAACTTCAGAGGTTAATATATTTAGAGTAGACAAATTTGTCAAAGATTGTATACAATCATTGTGACCAACATTAAAATTTAGAGATAATAAGAGAGTCATATAAATATAGAGAACATGGTCCAAATAAATTAGACAGTCAAAAAAACGTGATCCAGAACTGCTTTTTCTAGGATAATAGTAAAAACTCACATGAACTAAAAAAATGATTCTGTGAAAATTTTCAAATCCTGACTAGAAAATCAAAATACTATAGAATTTCGTAGACACATTTAATCCAGACATATAAAAAATGTCATCCAGTAAAACATGTTTCTTATCCTCTGTAAAATATCGACAAATGCACATAGGAAATTTCACGAACCCACCGGCGATATAATATCATCTTCACTGTCATTGTGAATGATGTTTCACATTGTCAAGATGTAAAATACTTTGTGACTGGAAGTGACTGTGTTGGACCTAGTTTCTACATCAATCAACTTATATCTTACTCGTAAAGTTGCTACATTGAGGTAATAGAATAAGTAGAGAGCTCATTGCCTGATAATTCAAACATACTATTTCAGTTCCTTGTTCTAGTTAGGTCAAGGGCCCAAAACATCTAGGTGTTTTCTTCTGAAATCCCTCTATATAATGAGTTACAATCCATTGGATTGGTCCGCAACGAGTTTGGATTTTCTTCTCCTTTTCTCTCAATTCTTAGCCAGTCTCTTCAGCTCTACGTATGAGCCACAGTTCATGTCCCTCTTCAGTTGGTCCATAACACCCGTTTCTAGTTTATCTAATGTTATTTTAGCCATGAGTTTCTACTATTGCTATTTTATTATTCTCTAATGCAGTCTTATGAATTATATTTGCCTCTCAAACGAACAACCATAGGAGAATAATCGTCATGGGAATAGGTATACACGAGCTTGATTTTGCGGTACTTATAATTCAATAGATTGAGAATTTGACATTTGTATTACTTGTTATTTTGTTTGAGTGGCTAGGTTGCTTCTCTCTGTAGAGTTACTCTTGACATTATCTAAATACGATCTTAATCTTGTCTTGACCCTAATCCTACGATAGGCGAAGTGACTCTAGTAAAAAATACGTGCATACCAATCTCGCAATAGCGGTAACGCGGTATTTTGGACCATAGCCCCAACACGTATCGTATGATTTAGACCAAGACCCGATAAATAATATCGTATTTAGATCGTGTCAAAAGCGACTCTGCTGATTCCCGCTGTCTGTTGGTTTTTTCGTGATGTGCGGGGGTCTATCGACAGTTTTAAGTCTGTGGCCTCGGTAAATGTCTTGTGGGATTCCTGCGCGAATGGTGTTTTTGGTGGATAACTTAAGACACAGCACATACAATAAATGCTTGTAAAGACGTACAACATCGCAATTAAAAAATAATATAAGATGTATTTGTTGGTTCTCAGTAAAGAAATCAATTCTAGTTAGGACATAACCTCTATGATCACATTATCATAATACCCCACTCTATCAAAACATAACTTCTATGTATCTGCCTGTATATATGTATCTAAATCGTAGCTATTTTCTGGTCCGGTAAGATATCATTGTGTCGAGGTATGAGCAAAATCTTTGTTAGAAAAAGTACGATAATATTTTATGAATATATTTTTGTTCATAGAAAAAAATATGATATGAAACATAGCTTATAGGTAGGTACCTTCATATAATTTAGATAAATATTCAATATTTTCTAGTGTAACTTTGTGGAAATGCATTATTTAAGATTATTTTACTACTACTACTATCTACTACTACTACTATACCATCACGGCATATCCCACAAGTGGGGTAGCCAGCAGATCAGCTGCATGTAAGAAACATGCAAGCTGTCCTCTCCGTGCCAATATAAAATAAAGACATTCAGGATGGGTGGCAAACCTCATCGCTGAATTTAAGATGTAAAATGTCTTAATTTTTTCGAACACCTGCCTTTTACAGGACACTCGAAAACTTACGGAGAAGAGCGGGAGACCAATTCTTTACCGGGTACCCCATGGGATATATTTTAAAATTAAAAATACTGTACTCCACTATGAGCATTGTTTAATTGTTATCTTCTCTCTACGTGTCTTGTCGGGTCCCCCCGACGTTGACGACCACCTGGGAGAAATTCTTCCACGAAACAGCTCCTCCACACCTCTCATCCCGGTTTACTCTTGAATGTTCTGGAGGCAGGAAAGCCGCTTCCTTCCAATCCCTCTGCAGCCCTCAATCTTCCCTTCTATGACCACTTTTAGGATGCCATATTTTTCTCCTCTCATTATGTGACCAAAATATGAAAATTTACGGAGCTTGATTGTTGTGAACAATTGTTATAACGTTGTCATTTAAAATTAAAGTTAGAATAAAAAAAAAAACAATGAAACTACTACTACTACTACTATACCATCACGGCATATCCCACAAGTGGGGTAGCCAGCAGATCAGCTGCATGTAAGAAACATGCAAGCTGTCCTCTCCGTGCCAATATAAAATAAAGACATTCAGGATGGGTGGCAAACCTCATCGCTGAATTTAAGATGTAAAATGTCTTAATTTTTTCGAACACCTGCCTTTTACAGGACACTCGAAAACTTACGGAGAAGAGTGGGAGACCAATTCTTTACCGGGTACCCCACGGCATATATTTTAAAATTAAAAATACTGTACTCCACTATGAGCATTGTTTAATTGTTATCTTCTTCTTCTCTACGCGTCTTGTCGGGTCCCCCCGACGTTGACGACCACCTTGGAGAAATTCTTCCACGAAACAGCTCCTCCACACCTCTCATCTCGGTTTACTCTTGAATGTTCTGGAAGCAGGAAAGCCGCTTCCTTCCAATCCCTCTGCAGCCCTCAATCTTCCCTTCTATGACCACTTTTAGGATGGCATATTTTTCTCCTCTCATTATGTGACCAAAATATGAAGTTTTACGGAGCTTGATTGTTGTAAACAATTGTTATAACGTTGTCATTTATAATTAAAGTTAGAACAAGAAAAAAAAGCAATAAAACAAAACACTAAATTAACAATGCACTTAAAAAAACACCCAAAGTGTGCGGGTGACAAACACAATGCGGGTGCGCATGCGCGTAATTAAATTTCCAAAAAGCACATATTTACTTACATTCAAAGTACCTACATTGAATCATTATAAGTATAAATGACTTTGCAACTTTTTGTGTAATTAAAGTAAAATTCATTAATCAGCGACATAATGTAATCACTGCGTAATCACGTTAACGTACTTGTATATCATTAGTTTGCTATTTTCAGCTGGGGAAAGTGTTAAAACGCAATTCACATTGACCTTGGTGTTAAATAAACTAAGTGTTTTTATTCTATGCCTGACCTTGCAAGCCTATACTCTAGTAGGACAATATACATATTGTCCCTCTCCTGACTAACAGTTGTATCTGCCTAAATGTAAATTGTTCAGGAGAGCGTTTTTTGTGTTTTGCCGTGCATATTTGCGTCTCTCCCAGTTATATGATACAGTGTTAAGTAATAATTATATTACATTATTTTATTTGTACCTATTTTTATATATCTCAGAATCATTTTTGTGATGAAGTTTTGAAGAATTAGTAGATACAACACATTTTATTTAGAATAATTCGTAAACACGACGGCAAATCGGAAGTCTATTCCAGGATAACGGTAACAGTTACAGGTGTAATCTTCAGGGAGAACATGCAGGGCACAATATATAAATACACATTGGTGATCATAACTCGATTTCGCCAAAAATGTCAGATACGACAGTTAGTCAGAAGAGGGACGATATGACTCGTAGATTCAGTCAGAAAACTAGTTTAGTTTATAGCCACCCATCCATCCCAACATAATAAAAAAAATTAAAACAAGATATATTATTTTTCAAACTTATAAACGAACCAAACACACTAAGAATACTACTCAAAAGACACCTCATTCAATCATACAATCAGCAGATTGTGCAAACTTCTTCTAAAAAGAAACAGAAAAGGTGTTCCGATGCTTACGAATCGGCATAGGCTGGTTTGAATGCACGTTACTCATGGTATGTTCACCAGTCGATCGTTTCAAACATTAGTTGTCATAGGAACGGTGTATTGTGAAAGAGGGACGCCAAGGCCGACGGAACCCTTGCGGACGGAATAACAGTGCTCTTTTTGGCCAATTGGTAAAACTATCATCTAAATATAACATACTTTACAAAGTTAAAATGAAATAAAAAAAACCATATGTTTATGTTTCGTCACATAAATTAATATGCAATTTAATAAAATCAATGTTAAGTCAATAAATACACTATTGAGTGATTTTTTTTCTCTTAATGTTTTTCTATGGAAAACACACGTAGCGACGTCGAAAATAAGTCAAAGACTCTCTGAGAAAAGGTTAAAAGGACAGCGAATGATGTAGTTTTTATATTGTTGCTCATAATGACGTGTTCATCTTCAGAATTTAATCAACCCTTGAATTAAGACACGCCATTTTTCGGCAAGGGTAAAAATAATACTTCGCACGCAAGTGAACCTACGTCAATAAATGAAATTAAATAAAAGAAAATGTAATAAAATTTTGAACAAATTTTAAATATTATGCACGCATGTGGTGCAGAGATGACGCTCTTGCCATTGATTCGCGAGTTCCCGAGTTCAGTTCCCGGTTAAAACTAAATGAAGAACGACTTTTCTCACATTGCTCTGGGTCTAGGTGTTATAACATTTATAGTATGTGTTTGGTGTATTGTATATATTATGTGTACCGTCGCGTTACTACCCACAATACAAGATTCATATCTTAGTTAGGGACTAGCTCAATCTGTGTGAATTGTCTATGCATGTAACGTTATTTATTTATTTATTAATCAGAGACACAAACAGAAAGTTGACAAAATAGACATAAAAAAATAAAAATATTATGCATTGACTTGGCCAGGCCAATTTTCCAATAAAGTATGTCTACAGCATACACATATTAATGTAAACAAAAGAACGAGAGATCATGTGGGGAGGGCGAACTCAGATCGAGTGGTCAGAATAGCAGCAGATGAACGACAGGAAACAGACCTCCAGGAAGACCACCTAAAAGATGGAGGGATAGTTGGACATCCACCTCCTAGGAGCAGGCTCCGAGAATCACAGGACATAGTCCTAACTGAAGCAAAAGAAGAAGAAGAAAAGAATGAGAGAAAAAAAATACCAATTAAATAAAAGCAGTCTACACTCTACATTCACCGCACGCCCAGTACAAAATGGACTGGCATCAAAAAAGTATATTTTTTTTTTATATTATTTTTTTTATTTCTTCTTAAGGGACACAAACAGTTTAACTTAACAAATATTAACAGTCGCATTTCTCCAGAAAACAAACCAATCAAGGTCCCGCAAATTACCGAAGCGTATGACGAACACGTTGCAAGTAAACAATTATAACACACACTTACCCTACCTATATCAAATGCAAAAAACAAGACAAACCACGTGAAAATGAATAGCTAAAAATTACACTACAATAGAATTATAAGAATATATAATAATTAAAAATTAAAACAATTAAGATATTAAAATAGTTCAAATTATGAATTGATCGAATCTCTGTCTCTCTTAAGACTCAGGAATTCAGTGTACTCCTTACACCCCTTCTGAACTCTGCCCTGCTGATCGAGAAGAAATCAAGATTTATATATGATCTATTATACAACGTACAAGTACGTCACACAAATGATATGTTATTTATTTGTCTTTTAGAGTGATATGCGTTTTTTTTTGTATTTAATTGCATTTAAGTCTGATGTTATATTCTCATAAATAAGAGGCATTAGCCGTTTATTGTTACAATAAATAATCAAGGTCCCGCAAATTACCGAAGCGTATGACGAACACGTTGCAAGTAAACAATTATAACACACACTTACCCTACCTATATCAAATGCAAAAAACAAGACAAACCACGTGAAAATGAATAGCTAAAAATTACACTACAATAGAATTATAAGAATATATAATAATTAAAAATTAAAACAATTAAGATATTAAAATAGTTCAAATTATGAATTGATCGAATCTCTGTCTCTCTTAAGACTCAGGAATTCAGTGTACTCCTTACACCCCTTCTGAACTCTGCCCTGCTGATCGAGAAGAAATCAAGATTTATATATGATCTATTATACAACGTACAAGTACGTCACACAAATGATATGTTATTTATTTGTCTTTTAGAGTGATATGCGTTTTTTTTTGTATTTAATTGCATTTAAGTCTGATGTTATATTCTCATAAATAAGAGGCATTAGCCGTTTATTGTTACAATAAATAAATAAATAAATAAATAATTTCTGTGCGGAGCCAGATTTAGAGCTAGTTAAGAATAAAAGAAAATTTTAACAGCGAAATGTCTGTGAGAAAAAATAATAATAGTAAAATTAAAAAGAAAAGTATTGTTGAACCACTTAGTTTTTTATACGCGTGTATACCTGGGGGAGTGTGGAAAAATATTCACCAATTACTTTCTCTTTTGTACGTTTTACGTAAAAAAATTCATATCAAGATTGTGTCTTTTATTATTTAACTAGTTTTTTACTCAGTAATACAATGAATGAATCACTTGGAAGTATTTGAAATGTGGCTTCATAGAAGAATGCTTCGGATTCATTGGACTGTCAGGGTCACAAATGGAGAGGTGTTAAGAAGAGCAGGAATACTTAAATTGACGAAATGATAAATTAATAGAAATTTCTTATTGTTTTTGTGATATAGATGATAATAATAATAACCAGATAACTTATTTAAGATGCGCCGTTTTGTGGAAAAACCAAGAATCATAACACATCTCGAACAGTAGGGTTTTTAACCTCGTCTTGAACACCTCCACACTCTCCAGAGTTAGCAAATCATAGGGAATTTTGTTCCACAGCAACGTATAATTATGTAGAGATTTTTCTTATTTGTTTTCTTATTTTTATCGTTTTTTTGTCTTTAGTTTTAATATGACGTGGTAAGATGGAAGAAATCACTATAAAGTGATAATCTCGCCACAGCATATCATCACATTTTATCTTATGTAAACTGATTTGTTGATTTTGTTATGTGAATGATGATGTGCAAGAAATATAAAATAAATAAATAAATAAATAATTGTTCCTTTTCTGTGATTTGAATTATTTATATATTTGAATATTAAATTTGACGTTGTAGATCCGGACTCTTTACATTGGTGACTACAAAGATGCAATAAGTTAATATTTTATTTAACTTTAATTGTTTTATCAGCTGTTTTATATAATATTCGACAAGAGAACGGAACGCCATATTGATTTATCCTTTCGTAGTCCTTTTGGTTCAAGCACATTCATACAATTTTTCATGCATGCACGCCGAATTCTCACTCGACGTGAGGCCGTTCTTAAGAATTTGATCCACGTATTTAAGCCATGTAATTGTCGTACATCCTCGCTTTCTGGATCCCTTCTTTCAGATAAATACAGCTTCTTCGCCATCCTTCTATCATCCATTCTGAAGTTCTACATGTCCAAATAATCGCAACTTTTTAAATTTGCTACCCGTCTTCTCTGCTAACCCACTAAAACATGAACATATACACATTTTATTGTTAACATATTCAATTATTTTATAAGTTTCTTAAGTTGATGGAAGCTTTTTCTTTTAGAATGTTAATTCATAAAAAAAACTTCTTTCTTACATTATACGTGGTTCCTAAAAATATCATTATATACTAAAATATAAATTATTTCTTTAAGTGTTGGCATCGAAGGATTAATAGAGTACCTAGTGAATACATAAGTTGCGGTGGTTTGAGTATACGTAAAAAAATTAACGAGGGCAAAATGACTAAGAAAATATATACAGCATTTGGATGAGACAAGATGCTTGGAACTTAACTGCCTGATTCAATGACTAGATCGTGTCTTAAAGAAACAGCAGGGTTACTCTAGACACAACCTAATAACGATATTATTTGTATTGATCTTAATCATACAACGCGCTCATACGAAGTGATTATAGTAAAAAATACATGCGGCATAACAATCACTAGTTTCGACTTTAATCCCTTCGTTCGTCGTATGAAGATCAAGACAATATCGTTATTAGGTTGTGTCAAGATTAACTCTGCAGGAGGAACTGTGTACGAATGATGTGGAAGTAAAAAATAAAGCATGGACAGGAGTATGTGGTGTTCGATTCTTTCTGTCTAGCACGCCAAGGAATCAGCATAACTGTATATATAATAAGTTACAATCCATTGGATTGGTCTGCAACGAGTTTGGTTTTTCTTCTCCATTCGTCTCTATTCTCAGCCAGTCTTTTCAGCTCTACGTATGAGCCACAGTTCATGTCCCTCTTCAGTTGGTCCATATACGCGTCTCTTGGTCGGCCTCTGCCATTTGTCCTCTCGGTCTTACTCTCCGCGATGGCGATGAGTAGTCCTGGGTGCCTGATGTTGTGGCCAATCCAGTTAGCTCGTTGTTGGCCGATTATCTTAAGAAGTTGCCCTTTGTCGCCTACCCTGGTTAATACTTCTTCGTTTTCGACGTGTTCCGACCAATGGATCTTAAGCATGCGTCTGTAGCACCACATCTCAAAGGCCGCCAACCGCCAACTGTATATTATGTCTTAAAAAACATTAATTTTATGATACTGCATAAACCCTATAGAATTTCCAGTATAGAATAGGTTTCCCAATCTTTTTTTCTTATTGTATTGTAGAAGCATGAGAGATCGTGTGCGTAACAGTAATATACGAGAGGAATGTGGAATGAAAGTTGGTGTAGTTACAAGGATGAATGTAAATAAGTTAAGATGGTTTGGGCACGTGGAAAGAATGAATGAGGACAGAATGATCAAGAAGATATATTTTGCTGAGAGGAATGGCGCTTGGAGACGTGGGTGGCCAAGGATCAAAAAATGGCAAAATCATCTAAAACAAATCCTACAGGACGCCCACGTGTTGAGTACATTGAACAGGAGAACATGCATAAGGAATTGTATGACGGAAGTGAAAGATGTCTGCAAGTGGCGCTTGATCCTTTCTGCCTACCCCGCGAGGGAAGCGGCGTAATGGTTTATATGTATGTAGGTATGTAGTATATAGCAATAATAATTGTGCTTGGAAGTTCCAACACGCTTATACTTAATCCACAGGAGCTACCACAATTCCCTCCAGTTTCCCACAACACATATAATTCCAATTATCGTTGGTTTTACTAATGAAAGACGATCAATTATGTAGATGGCTGTTGTGTTACAAGATACTACATACGTATGCTTAAACCAAAATAAATAACTCTTTTATCAAAAAATCACTGTTATATTTTTTTCTTCTTCATGCGCTGTATCAGGTCGGTCGGATAAAGTTTCTTGTGGCAAGTTTCGTCGCCGTTTTGTCTTTTTGTTTGTTATTTCAAAATTCAGTTTTTGTTTTATTAATTCAATAATGTTTAATATTTTACTCTGAATTTTTAAGTATTATCTCTCTTTCTCTCTCTCTCTCTTGTTGTATTCTTGTTTTATATATGTATAAACACTGTATTTGGCCTTATATTTTTTTTGTTATTATGTTTTTTTATAACATATTATGTGCTGTTGTGTTAATAAAGAAAAAAATAAAAAAAAAAATTTTATCATTGTTTTTACGAGTAGGTATATTTTTATTTTACAATGCATGAACCGAATGGGCTCTGATGATGATGATAATGGGTGATTTCTTAGGCGCCATTTAATAGAGTATATATTTCAAGGGCGTTGAAAATTGTTAATTTTCACAGTGATTTCACTATACTGGTATGCAATCAAAATGTTCTTCTGCTCCCACTTATTTCACACTGATGTAGTTATTTGATGGTTTTCTTTGTAGGTAATATAATTGTATTTATATTGGTCTAGTAGTAATGGATGTTGCGTACGTATATAATAATATAATATGTGATGTTTTTAGATATCAACGGAATAGGGGAAACAATAAAAACACCATTTATAAGATCTATGAGAGATCAAAGAGGCAAAACAAAACGTGCTTATTTTAAAAACACGAACGGGACTCAACGTTCACGGTTTCTAATGTCGTAATATGCTATTGCAAACGGTCATGTTCAGGATTGTAACTAACTATTTACGAATATTTTTAACTATACTACTATACCATACTATACCCTCAATCCGTGTCCCAGATGGGGTAGGCAGAGAGAACGGAACGCTGTATAGATCCATCTTTCCATACGTCTTTAAGAAGATGAAGATTTGCAAATATTCTAAACTAGCTGTCCCAGCGAACTTCGTACCGCCAAACAATCAATGAGTGATTAATATTTATTTATCTTTTTACAAACTCCCGTAATTGTCCAAGTGCGTCATCGTATAGTGTAAAAAAATAAAATTAATTTATGTTGAACAATTATATTTAACTCAAATTTGTTAAAAAAATATCTGCTGTACGTAATAAAATTATGTAAGTACTAATTTATTTTTTAATTAGATACCTATTCATTTTAAATTTATAAAAAAAATCTTATCCATGATTTTTTTCATAATTGAAATTTCAGAACCACAGATGTTAAATTGTATGGATAACGATTCTAATTTGAAAATGTATACAAAAATTATTCTATAAATAGGCCAATCTATAAAAAACATTGTCGTTGATTTTGTATAATTCTCCATATCGCATTTTTTATTGAAATTAAAAATGTATGGCGTTAATAATTTTCTTAAAATTTTTCTTCCTGTGAATTTGTAAGATATTTTAATAGCCTATCGGCTATTCCGGGCGGAGAAGAATCCAACAAATCAGAGATCATTCAAATCGGTACAGCCATTCTTGAGTTATAAATGGTGTAACTAACACCACTTTCTTTTATATATATATAGAAATTCATTTTCTCCATGCTTATTTATTCAAATAATGTATTATAACAAATAATGTATTTAGGATGGGTAGCAAACTTCATCATTGATGAATTTAATATATTAGGTACTAAAAAGTTGTAATGTTTTAAGAATACCAGCCTTTTTTATATTTTTCTAAGGGAACAAACAGTCAAAACAACAAATAATACAAAAAATAATATTAAATGCAATATAGACCACAAGAGTCCCCCTATTTTACCACAGTATAAAAAATTCAAAGCAACTGAAACAAAATTACTTAAGACATTATGTAATTTGAAACAAGTGTTTCTTTCTACTATAGATTATTGATTCCGAGAGAGCCGTCTTTCGGTTTATCAGGTCATTATCAGTCGAAAGACGTCTCTCTCGGAATCAATAATCTATAGTAGAAAGAAACACTTGTTTCAAATTACATAATTATGGAATTCTACTACGTGTGCACCGACACAATTAATAAAATTAAGACAAATACATAAAACCAACAATAAAAACAAGGAAATATAATAATGCGATAAGAGAGTACATAGTTAAACATAATAATCAATAAATCAATTAACAAAATAAAACACATCAAAGAACAGAAAACTTGAAAACTCACAAACTTATGTTGGAGACCTTTTCCTGATACTTACAAAATTAACTAAATATACAAAGTTGTGATAAAACCTAAGTTTTCGTTGATTTAATTAAAGTAAATATCTACAGGGAAATTTAAAGAAATTAAAAGAACGCTTTAAGCTTTTGTTCGAAAGTTTAAAATATGTACAAAAGGAAAGTTGGTATTGGCGAAATTTTAATTTTGTTAAAATTGTAATCTACATAACTATCTAGGCAAAGGGATAAGTATGGGAAATATAACGGAGATATCTCATTTTGTGATTTTATTTCCCATTTGTAAACGTGCATTCACTTAACAATAAAAACTTCACAAAAGTGTAGGTATTTGTATTTATTAATAAATCAATCCGCCTCTTGCACATTGAAATAACTGTCCTTAGATTCTAATTAAGATCTTTGACGAGAGAAATTCACTTTATCGATGAACGTTGTCGATTGACACCGAAAGTGATCACTCAAGCCAGCCTAGAGCCAATTCGTAAGCGTTGGGACACCTTTCTCACTTCTTCCGATTACATTTCGCACAATGTTACATTGTGTAAACATGGTTCTCCAATGGCGGCGTACAGACAGCTGGATGCGAACGTCAATCATCAAGCATCAATAAAAAATCTTAAATCTTTCGGTGACAATTCGGAGCATTCTCCGAAGAAATATTCGAATAAATGCCTTTGTTAACCATCCATGAGACGTAACGAAGGCATTCATTCTAATATTTCTTCGGAGAATGCTCCGAATTATTGCCGAAAGGTTTAAGATTTTTGCTTGTTGTTTGATGATTGACGTTCGCATCCAGCTGTCTGTACGCCGCAAATCGAGATATTTGATTGGTTATTATTATACTTAATAGCAATCATAATATTAACAAACCTAACATATTATAAGAGATGGTAAGACTCAAAGTGCGAATAAAATATATCTACTAGTTCCACAATTTGTCCAAATTATTTTGGATACATATCCCATCGTCTAAATAGTCCTTAAGGGGCCCCTTTAGCAAAAACGATAAAACATTCAATTTTCAACAAGTTTGGTACACAAACTCTCAAAACTTTTTGACCCTATGAACATTTTAATATTTAGATAAAATTTCTCATATTTTGAAACCAAAAATCACCACATGAACTCATTTTTTTGCAAACTAAAAAAAGTTTGCTAAAATCTATAGTATTTATATGCTTGATAGGATGAATAAAAAATATATATTTTACAAATAATTTGTATTTTGATATAACAAAGAGTACCTAAAGAAATCTCGTCAGTCTGCGATTTATTTATTTTTTAGTAAAAAACTAATATTGGTAATATATATTTGATTATTTATTTTATCAAATCAATATGTTCGCAAGGGTCAACAAGTTTTGGCAGTTTTTCAATCAAATTTGTTGAAAATAGAATATTTTACCGTTTTTGCTAAACGGGGCCCTTAAATCGGTCGTTTGACAACAATGTCCAGGTGGGTAGTTCCCTTCGACACGAGGTAGTTATCTACTATTTCATAATAATAATAATTATAAAGGAAATAATGAAAGCGTTTTGCTGTCTCGCTCCTTGTTCTTTTTCTGAATTTGATTTCATGAATAATTCATAAAACGAACAGCCGGCAGATGGTGCTGGTGTAGTAGTAGAAGAGAAGCATTATTTCCAAATTTAAATTTATAATGAACATACCGTACTTTACCATCTCATTCTCTATGGTCTCATTGCTATTCAGATTTTGACACATACTTTAGGTCATTTAAAACGTCTGATCGAAACTAGAAATGCTAATAGAGTCAAAAATAAAACTTTATATTGTTAAAAATATAAGTAGGTAACTAGCGTACTCGTCTCCGGGTTAAAAACAAAAACAAAATATAATAAAGAGAAATTGTACGCATACAAGTTAGAGCGATATAGTAATCATGAATATAAAATGGGTAGGTACCTACCTACATGGAAAAAAAGTACTAAAAACCACTTCCCATTGTAAAACCTTGAATTTTGACACCACACACGCCCAAAAAATTTTCTACTGAGTACGGAATACGTTTTTATTATAATTTATAGACACAACCTGTTTTAATTTTTACTGTATCTATTAATAATAGTAACCTGATTTCGACTTAAAAAATCATTGTCAAACTAAATCTGCTACATGCTTAAATATATGTTGTTACTTAAATACTTGTTTTTATTTTTTTAAATTCATCATTGCATGAGGTTACATTTGTAAATTTGACAAATGAAACTATCATGTGAGAGTCTCAGAGCCAGAAGTGTCCATCCAAAGAGTTGTAGTTAGAATCACTCTTTTTGATTAATTTATTTTATTAGAATTCTTAAATTAAAATTACTTAAATAATAATAATGAACTTTATTGCACAATAAGGAGCATACATAATTACAAAGTTATATATTGTAAAATAATGTGATAAGTACCTACAAATAAATGATATTGTGCAATGGGCGAGTTTATCGCAGAAACGATATCTTAGACTTACATGCATTTGTAACTCATACGAAAGAATGGAAGATTTATTTCAACTGAAATTTTCGGTCAATTTTAAACCGATGTGAAATAATTTTTGCGAACTTTCGGACAGTTTAAAAATACGTTAAACATCTCTACCCGATAATAATAACAATAATAATATAAATGCTAATGAAAATTTATCGCAGGTTTACTTAGATAGACTTCGTGTCTGAAATTGTAGAAGAACAAAGAATATAATTGACTGCGGCTACACATGAACACATGTGATGGAATATTCTCATTCTTAGAATTCTTAGAACAAAGGAATTTATTACGGTACATAATATTATGTAACATAAAGTATAAAATATTATGATTGCATATTATATTACATAACTTACATACGTACATAAAACCAGATGATATAACTTATTTTCTCTTTTTTGCATAAATTAAAAATGGGAAATAAATAAGAAAAAGTTGAATGATCTTATTGGTTGGATCATGTTTTATGCCTAATGATGATTGGTCATATTGTGCCCATTGATGATAATTTGTCTGCAAGATTCCTGTTTTTTACAATTTACTTTTTTATTGATTTGTTCTAAATATTCTCGGTTGGTGGACCATAGAACAATAAATATACTAAAGTGTCTCTCTCTCTCTCTGGTTTCAATCCTGGGATTAGTTTGCAGCAATTATCTCTTTAATTCTTCTCCTCCACTCCTCCCTGTCTTGTGCGGTTCTTTTGAATTCTGCATATGATGAGCAGCGCATGTCCACCAACAGGTCCTCCAGGTACTCTCGGCGTGGGCGTCCCCTAGAGTTTGTCCCCTCGGTCATACCCTCCATTACGGCATGCAAGAGGCCTTCTTGTCGTATTACATGGCCGATCCACCTTGCACGCCTTTCTGACAAGATCTTGAGCAGGTGCCTTCCTCCTTCGATTCTTTGAAGCGCTTCTTCGTTTGTGATGTGGTCTCTCCAGGAAATTCCTAATAGTCTTCTATAGGTCCACATCTCAAACGCCTCTAGACTTCGTTTATCTCTTTCTGATAGGCACCATGCCTCGCAGCCGTAAGTACATCAGGATACTCCATACATAGGTCTTGATGAGGAGTATTCTCAGTCTCAGGTCTATATTGTTTGATTCTATTATTTTCGACTTTTTATTAAATGCAAGTCTAGCCTGATGTATACCTACGGCTGTCGACCTCACTCTTAGACCGACCGTCCCATGTTATTTTGCTCCCGAGGTATACAAACTCCTTGGTGTTCTTTAGTGGTATTCCCGACATCACTACTCTCATCTGTTGTTGCGTTCGGCCTATTAAAGTGTGGTGGACTTTAAATTGTGACAGCGAGAATGATGTAATTAGTGAATGTTGTCTATGCCACTTTAATCACTTAAGCCAGACATTACATTTCGAACAATTTTACCAATTGTCTAATTGGTTTTCTCTTTATTTTACCGTTAATATATCAAAGATATCAAATCATTACCCTCACACCTAATTCCAGGTGTGGTAGGTGAAACGCCATATATCGATCTATCCTTCCAAATCTACTTCTTCCACTTCTTCTACAGTCATACAATTTCTCATGCACGCACACCGATTTTTCATACTCAACACACGGTCGTCCTTGAGAATTTGATCTACATGATCAAGCCACGTGGTTCTCGGATGCCCGAGATTCCTCATACCCCTTCTTTCAGATAAATAATATATCCTATTTATCATCCTTTATTCGCTCATTCTTCTAATATCCCCATTCTTCACTCTATCACGTAACGTTTTACCAACCATTCTTCTCAACGATCGCATCTCAACTGCATTTATTCCAATTTCATCCTTCTTCAGCCACGTCTTATAAAATTCTAATAGAATAATTTCTGTATTCCAACAATTCTTCTCAACGATTGCATCTCCACTGCATTTATTCCACTTTCGTACTTCTTTAGCCACGTGCAATGAAATTCTAAAAAAAACAATAATTTCTGTGTTTAAAAAAAGGTCATTATGTTATTTCAAGCTTGCATCTCAGAAAATGGAGACCACTATATCCTCTTCTCACATTTCTTCAGTAATTTTCAGCATGCTTGCAGTTGCTAAGAAAATTCATTCATGATTCACACAGTATTACAGTGTTAAATCTTTATTTCAATGATTTATATTCAGACAGTTATACTGAGTTCCCTGTAATTTCTTGAAATTTATATGTAGTCTGCAGAGCTTTGTAATATCTTATTAAGATAACTGTACGGCAGTGAGAACACGGAAAGCACAAGTTACTACTGTGAGCTTTCATAAATCAAGTTCTTCAAATGAGAAAGTTCAAATGTGTATTATAATATGGTTATTTCATTTATATGAAGCTATCAAATCATTTTTTAAATTTATTTGTTCATTCTTTACTGCACTTTGATAACAAACAATTACATAAAAGTTATACATTCAAATTAAATAAATCAATATACAGAGGTCGAGTTTATCGCAAATCTATGTAGGTGCGATCTCTTCCAACTAATCTATTTTTTTATTTTGAATGTTTTTAGTATTCTGAAATGCACTTCCGTTACTTGACTATTTAAATTGCGATCGATTTCGGTAAACCTTTACCATTGACGAGCGGTACAATGCTGACTTAAAATTATGTTAAAATATCTACCAAAACAAAACTTTGTATTGTATTGTATCGCTCGTCAATGGTATAGATTTACCGAAATCGATCGCGATTTAAATAATCAAGTAACGGAAGTGCATTGTAGAATACTAAAAACATTCAAAATGTCTCGAAACTGTTACGTAGTTAATCCTTCTAAAATAAATTTGATAAACTTTATCTAAAAAATGGTAAAGTTTTTGATTTTGGAGTATTTCTTATACATCATGCTATCGATTTTCGTTGTGAAAAAAACATGAATACGTAATGTATGTATATAAAAGAATCTAGCGATAAAGTGTGACAATATGGTGAATAGAAAATCAAAAGCCGCCAATTTGAATATTTCCGTTTCATTGATCCAAGACTAGAGGTGATGTCGTAAAAAATGGAAGAAACTCAATAATATCCACAGACTTACTAGACTGGTAGCACAGTATAAATATTCTTAGAATCTATCTTACAAAATTAATAATATATATATTTTTTTATTTTATTTTATTTTACAAAAATTCACGGCATAAGCCTATTACATGTCAAAATACATAATTATACATAAAATTTACAAGTATACTTAACAGTGACAAATTTTAACAATACAGTAATATTATTACATTAAATTTTATTATGAAATTTCGCTCTATAACATTAAGATGGCTATGATCTCTTTCCTACTTATGCTGAATGATATCCTTTATACTTGAAATCCCATAAAAAAGATGTTTACAGTAATAAAAAATGAATGTCCTCCAAGTCCACAACACAAAAGATATTATGTGACTATCTATACAGAACATAATATAAACGAATCATGGAGATTGTTGCAAAAATGTGCATTTCTGTAATATGAGTATGGATCAATAATTTATTCAGCAACAATACTGATATACTTTTTTTAAATGCATCTGCAAAGAAATAGGGCTCGAGGGAGATATGACATAGAGTGTGGAGGTGTTCAAGGCGAGGTTAAAAACCCTATTGTTCAGGAGGTGTTATGATTCTCGAATGGGCCCTTGCGGTGGTTTTTCCACAAAACGGCGCATCTTAAAAAAGTTGTGTAGTAATTCTTATTATATATGAACGTATATTTTTGAACCAACGCTCGTTTAAGACCAATTGACATGAAATAATATTGGTCTCAAACATTGATTGGTCGCATTACTAATTTTTCCTTTGAATTTTCAGTCTATATTTAAGGTCATTGATAAATATCATAACAAATTCTAAGTTCGGTAGGTTGCGCAATAAAATATCACCCGCCGTCTCAAGTTGTTCTGTCTACAGCATCCAATAAAATAAAGAAATAAAGAAATTGAAGACAGATTCTTGCAGAAATAATAATCTACTTGAGAACGAGAGAAAACTGTAAGTTAGACCATTCTCCGTTGAGTGTCCCGTTAGTCGTAAACTTGTCATCAAGTATCCTGAAGGAATACCCGGCGCGCGCCGCGGCACTTGAAATACAAATACTTTTTCCACAGCTGATAATGATGGCTATTCTCAAATTGCAATAATTGCTTTGATATCAAAAAAACATGGCCGCTCTTGCTATTTAAACAACTACCTAATTCTGAACGCAGGCAATTTGAATATGTGGTTGTTTTCAGCAATCAACTATTGGATGCGTAACAACGCGACGGCCGGTGTTGTTTCACTATTGCTTTGATTTGTTGTTTGCGTGATTTTGACGTTTGGCTTCGTGGTTCTATAAAATAATTTTGTAAGTTTTTTATAAAATGTAAACCCACACCTCATTTGCATCCACCACATTTCTCATGAATGTATGCTCTTAGATTCCTCTTAATTTTAACCCCACTGCATACCAGTCACTACAGAAAAAGATTAATAGTAGACAACCATATCTATATATTTTATTCTGAATTATTCTAGTGCAGTCTGTTAATAGAGCATCATAAAGAAAACTATTTTTACATCATAATTAATAAAAATAAGAATATGTACCTTTCGCCATTTCACACCACTTTTCGTTGGACCACAACCAGAGCTGTTCAATAAAACGGTTAACTCTTCCCATTTTTTTGATTAAAAAATCCGGGGCCATTATGTGCGACGACCCTTGAAATAGTCAGAAAAATACATAAATGAGGTGAAGTATGTTTAAATAGTTGAAAAATTAGGACGTTTTTGTGTAATAAAAAATATTTACATGTGTAACTAACTTACCGTTCAAAACACACTCATTTTGTGGTCTCTCTAACCACTCTAGCATTAATATTTTTTGTGATGCAGTCATTTTGGCCATTTTATTATTCATTTAAAACAATTTAAGCCAAATTTAAGAGAAAAACCACCAAACGAAACACAAGCATGAAAACTGACAGTTAATGAAATATGGCTGCCGTAAATTCAAAAATTGTAAACAACGTGAAGTTCGGTACAATTGTTTATCCTACGGTTTGCTTCTAAAAAACACATACGTGGCAATAGTGCATTCAGAATAGCTAAATAACAACCAATTGGATGGCCGTTGTTGTTGTTAAGATAACAAGCAATTGATTGCTATCTTAACAATTACATTTGAGAATAGCCATCATTGTAAGTATAATGTGCACCTTTTATATATGCAAAATGTATAGCATTCAAATATAAAACATAATCATCTCTTACATACTATTATTTTAAAGTATCAATACATTTTCCACTAATAGGGTAGCTATTAGAATATCTGGGTGTAATGAACACACAGATCGTACTCTCCGTACCATTAATAAGAAGACATTCAGGATACTTCATTGCTGAAGTGAAGGTTGATTACGAGATATTTAAATCTTCTTCTTCTTCTTAAAGTGCCATGTCAGTTCCCCCCGACGTCGGTTATTACTCTGGTATAAGTACTGTCCTGTGTCAGCCGTTACAGATCGCCTACCCTCATTTTAATTTTTCAGCCAGGACATCTGCCGCCTTTCCATACTGCGATTATCCTAATTTTTTTCCCTTCAAAATGAGTTGGAGCAATATTTTACCATATTTCTCATTTCGAAGTTCGTGTCCCAAATATGCCATTTTACATATCTTTATATTGGACAACATCTCTCTATCTGTTCTAGCCCTCCGCAACACCTCATTGTTGGTAACCAAATCAGTCCATGGTATGTATTTTTAAATCGTATTTACGAATAAGTACTTTTTACTATTGTTAGTTGTCTTATCCGTGAGGTAAGATAAGTCTTATCCGCCCTGTAACATGCCTTTTACAGGGCGCGGGCACTCTAAAACTTCCAGGAAAAAGTTTGAGACATATTCTTTGCTGGAAACTCCATGGACAATGATAATCAATCATTCGCACATGAACAAACATTTAATTTTTTAAATATGAATCTTTCGTTTATGTTTTTTTATGAACTCAAACATGCTCCGAGCACTCAATGTAAAATTGTGCGAAACCGAAATCGTTAGAAGCGAGAAAGGCGTCCCGACGCTTATGAATTGGCTCCAGACTAATTTTAGTGTTTCACCTGATAAATTTTTTCATAAGCGCGTTTACCAAATTGAGAATATTGTTAAAACTCTGCTATCAGGCTGTCGACCACCTTAAACCACATACCAAAATTCTTTTTTACAAAATGAAACATTCAAAAGGAAAATTAAAAATATGTTTGGGTTACAAAATAAAAATATAATATTATCGTGTGTAATTATGTCAAAGTTCACAGATGTTATAACTATGTAAATAAACACTATAGAAAGAAAGATAATAAAGCTAAGATTACTACTACGGTAATGTAATGAGTACGTTAGTAGGCAGCATTATATACTATAGTTTGTCTGATTTCGTTCTTAAAACATTTTCTTTTACACATTATACGTAAGTTCTTGGAGGGTAGGTAATTAGGCAGTACTACATACTATGCAGGCACTATAAAATTGTAGGGTGATCAATTCACAAAACAACGAGCTGACGGTATTATAGACTTCTTCAGATTTTCATGGTTCTTATCACGTAGTCTAGATGTCAGGATTTCCGTGTTGCTGTTGTCTCTAGATTTCGGCGAGCGTGATGTCGCCATCTTCAGCAGTTAATTATGTCAGCAAAACTGTCGTCATGTGATCGTAATTCACCATGGTATGTTTTGCTTAGGTACTGTTGCAGTGTGAAGCCATGTCTTTGTTGAAGCGTACATGTTTTTTTTTTACAAATTTTTTATAAAGTAAATTGAAAATAAGTATTGATTTTATACTGGCACAAAGAGGACAGTTTGTATGTTTCTTACATACAGCTGATCTGCTGGCTACCCCACTTGTGGGATATGCCGTGATGGTATAGTAGTAGTAGTAGTAGAAAATAAGTATTGTTTAATGTTCTTTTTGAGAACAAATGCAATTTATTTTTATCTTTTTATTTTATTTATTTCTTAATAAATTACAATTTATTTATAATAATAATAATTTATAATTTGCCATAAAAAGGTTTTTTTTATTTAATGACATTTTGTCTTAATCGAATAAAGTATATCACTTCACTGAAAATGATTTGAAAATATAGAAATACGGTATTAAATATGAAATGATAAAAGTATATAAGAATTTTGTCTACATAATATTATGTGCCATGCAAATTCTTTAAATAATTGTAATCTAATGTGAGGAACTTAAATTTAAACTTTTGACTCGTTGGTTCGCTTGCGATTCGACGCTATTATAGCTCGCCAATAGACTACTTACTTTTATAGTACACTGTGTGCCGTCTTAATGAGTCCATAAGCGTTCTCATAAACCGTTATGTTTATTAGTTATTACATATTTTTATTAAGAATACTTTTATGTGTAGTAAGACTTGTTGGATCTATTGAGCACTTCACCCTCTTATACAACTCATTAGGCGTTCTAGAAAACATAATCATAATTATTAAGGTCAGAATATTTTAATTATTTAATGTAAATTAGGTAGAATAAAGGCTTTGTTTTTTGTTTATTTATTGACAGATCCAATGCGATAGCCTTTTATGTATACCTAATATCAAAATACATTAAATAAATTATAATTTTCTACGCTTTCGAGTACCCGTTGAAGAATAGATCACTCACTATTTTCTGTAAGTTTAAAGTGTCCTGTATAAGGCATTCCACCTTTCCTGAACGTCTTATTTTTATCTATTTTCTTTTTTTATAATTAATTTTGTTAAAATGTTTTCAAAACTTACAGTTTCATCTTCAGTAATAAACTTGACACAGTTAAATCTTCAGTAACTGTAAGTTTTCAAAACGTTTTAACAAATTCATATAATATATAGTGGGTCACAACACAATCCATTGGATTGGCCTGCAACGAGTTTGAATTTTATTTTTAATCCTTCCTTATTTTCTACAAATCTCCATAATTCTACGTTTATGTCGCAGTTCACGTCATTCCTTATTAATTTGATCCATCTTGGTCGGCCTCTACAATTTCTGCCTTTGATTTTGCACTCCGCAATGGTGATGAGGAAAGTTTGGGTGCCTGATGTTGTGGTCAATCCAGTTTGCTCATTGTTGGTTTATCTTTTTATCTTTCCAAGGAACTGCCTGTTCTCGCCTACCCAGATCAACACATATTCGTTTTCGACTTGTTACAACCAATGGATCTTCAGCATGCCTCTGTAGCACTACATCTCCAAAGCCAAAACGCAAAGGTCTAATAAAATAAACCGTACAAGTGGAAAATACATTTCTTAATTTTATATAAGAATAATAAACAAGCGAGAGATAGTCCGTTATCTACTTGCTTAATGGATTTTGCTGATTATATCACAAAAGTGCGTCACCCTCGCTACTACGCTACCTGAAGTATTGCGAACCTATTATTTTAGTTAAAGGGGTATTCGTACTTATTCAGTTTCAGTGATCACTCAGTATGATCCTTCAAATTGAAGAGGCGGCAATAGACGTTTCATCAATAGTGATCACTAGCGATGACGGATGAAAGCAATTACCATCCTACACATAATTTTGATGAAAGGTCCTTTCACTGAAACGACCATAAACAAGTTTTTTCCTTCTGGGCCTGTTGGCTAAGATCAAAGTGAAGTATCTGCCAATATTATCTGTCTTTATCCCGTGGAGCACCCGGTAAAGAATTGGTCTCCCACTCTTCTGCGTAAGTTTTCGAGTATCCTGTAAAAGGCAGGTGTTCGAAAAAATTAAGACATTTTACTTCTTAAATTCAGCGATGAGGCTTGCCACCCATCCTGAATGTCTTGATTTTATATTTGCACGAAGAGGACAGTTTGCATGTTTCTTACATGCAGCTGATCTGCTGGCTACCCCACTTGTGGGATATGCCGTGATGGTATAGTAGTAGTAGTAGTAGTTATCTGTCTTATTCTCTATGAATTAGTATTGAATGTCAGAATCAGAAACAGCCGTGAACGTGCTGTCGAGATTTTTTTTAATTTGCTTTTTAATAACTGTTATTTTTTATGTGCCGTGGAGCACCCGGTAAAAAGAATTGATCTCCCACTCTTTTCTGTAAGTTTTCGAGTGTCCTGTAAAAGGCAGGCGTTCGAAAAAATAAAGACATACCTATTTTTTTTTTTAAAAGATATATCTGGGTTTTGTTATAAACCCAAATACAATCTTATACACCTTTCACACTAAGCTAAAAGCTTGTGTCGTGAAAGGGGAGTTTGCCGGCACCTGGTATCGAACCACGGACCCCTTGATCACGAGGCCGTGACTCTACCTCCAGGCTACCGACGAACTCTGATCTCGAACTATTACATCTCAAATTCAGCGATGAGGCTGCCACCCGTTTTGAATGTCTTATTTTTATTGGCACAGAGAAGACGGCCTGCATGTTTATTACATGCAGCTGTTCTGTATTGGCTACTCGACTTGTGGGATATGCTGTGATGGTGTGTAGTGTAGCGTATTTTTTTTTTACAGAAATACGTCAAACTACAGATAACATTATCGTGAGTAGTAATAGACATGGCAGTGAAAGCATAGGATAAATAAGTATGAATAGACTTAAATTATCAAATAAAATAAAATAAATATTTATTATTTTTGTTTCGTGTTACTGTTGAAAGTAACACTGTCAACAGTAACACGAAACAAAAATAATAAATATTTATTTTATTTTATTTGATAATTTAAAATGAAGTGTTACAAAGTAAATGCCGATACAATTAATGAAAATGAATAGACTTGTTCACTTTCGATGAAGAGCTTTGACCCTGACACTCCGGATGATCATACAAAGTGAATCCGAATGTTTTTTTTTCTTCCATCCAAAGACCTTGCCCACCTCGACTTCTAGATGTAGTCCATTGTGGGATTTAGTCCTTAGATGTCTTCCCACAGATCTAAAACCTGAAAGAAATTCAAAATTTTGTGTGGGTTAGTTTCTTTGATCTGTTCTTGATCAGGAAAGTGTGAGCCAATTATTTTGGCTCTTGTTTGCATTATAGGTTCACATTCTGTGAGTAGATGCAAAGGAGTTTCATGTTCATTCATGCAGAATCTGCACAGATACATGTCTGTTAGTTTCATTATACATAAGTGTTTATTGAGTCTACAGTGTCCCGTTAGTACTCTGGTGAGAATTCTTAGGTTCTCTTTATTAAGTTCGAGAAAGTCTCTACTTTTCTTTGATGAGAAACCTTTGATCAGGGTTTTCGCATGTTTCTGTCCTGGTATTGTTAACCAGTTATTAATAGCTTTTTCTTGCATTCTCCCATAGAGTGCTGTTTTTAAAGTGCTATTTGTAATGGGAATCCGAATGTTACTTTATACTTTAGATCGACGGTACTTTCGTTGAAATATAATTATATTAAACGAGCATTTAGTATTAAGTTACAAATAATTGCAGCAATAATTCAAAACTTTTTCAGTTAAGTAAATGTATTAACTGTAATATACTATTGTATTATGTTTCAGACTTGAAGGGTGTCATTAATGATTATATCACTCCCTTGTGGTCGCTCAGGTGGTGCAATAAAGAATTATTATTATTTTAAAACCACCCTTAACTTACATAGTAAATAATAAGTAGAAATGATCGAATAACAAGTAGCGCGTTATTTTATAAATGATTTTTAAATAGCTGATAGCAGAATATCGTTATTTTACGTCACACTGTGATCGTGTGATTTCTAAAGAGACATTCACACTGTTTCATTCTGGATGATCATCCAAAGTAATAGGACAGAAACTGTTTATCGCAAATACAAAGTTCATGCCTCCACTGCTGTGTCTCCATACTTAAGGATATGTTTTCTGTAGTTTGTCGGATTCTCGAAAAAATAATATTTTTAAAATAAAAATAAATCTACCAAATTCTCATAACCAAGCAACATCGCGCCCGTTTTGTTTATGATTCTGACATTTGATACTAATTCATTTATAGAGTAAGGACAAATAATATGAAAAAAAATAATTATGGTCGTTTCGGTAAACTTAAAAATCAAAAATATGTCGGGTGAAAATCGCTTTTATTAATTACCACGGGTGATTATTGAGGATAAAACACCTTTAACTTTCGATGATTCATACTGAGCGATTACTCATATTGAAAAATGTGAAGAACAACCTGTCATGAACTTCGTAAATTATCACGGAAACTGAGTTTAGTGTGGAAAATCATTAAGATAATATAAACTCTGCTATTTATCACATCGCTATAGCAATTCACTATGGAATAATCATTTAGTTATTTCTTATGACGTTAAAAATAACGCGCTATTTTTTAACTTTAAATTAGTACAGCTTGAGTCATCTATTGATCAACGTGAAAACATTATCACGATACGTAGCTCTTTCAATAACATAACATAAATAAATAGCATTTGCTTTCGCACCGTTAATTTTAAGGAGCTGTCATTTGCCCCTTTAACAGTAGGCATATAAATATATAATTATCGGCGCCAGGGTCGACTAGACGCCAGCCGTAGACATAACGTAAATAAAAACGTAAAGTCAATATTGTTATATAAAATGTATTGTAATTTTAAAACAAAGCTTTGAATTGATATAAATCGCGCTTTATAAGCATCAGCTGCGTACCACGGACGACTGGAATATAATATTGCGTACCACACACAATATCTAAAGTAATTACAAAAATTCATAAATAAGCTCTTCAAAATCATTGACCTTTTTGGTAAAGACTAGTTAAGCGAAAAATACATTTTTTTTCAAAAACATGATCTAAAACTAATAATAATAACAAAGTAAATATGACAATTAACACAAATTGAGCTAATTCTAAAATAAAATATAAATCTTGTATTATGGCTGCTAACGCGATGATACATATTAAATACAATGCATCAAACATAATACCTATTATATACATATGTAGCACACAAACCCAGGACTTTTAGGAAAAAGCCATTCTTCATTTTATCCTGGCCGGGAAATGAACTCAAAGGCAAGAGCATAACGTTATAGGAGACGATTATCATCTTAAAAAACAACAATAATTGTTTTTTTGTTGTCGTTAATTTTGGAATTTGTTTTTCGAGAAAATTAGTACTGTCTTACTTGTCTATACTAATATTATAAAGAGGAAAGATTTGATTGTTTGCTCCGAAAAGGCTCTGAAACTACTGAACCGATTTGAAAAATTATTTCACTGTTGGGAAGCTACACTATACCCGGGTGACATAGGATATATTATATTTAAAAAAAATTAGGGATCCTTACTAAAACAATTTTTTTGAATACCTACATATCTACCCGTGCGAAGTCGGTGCGGACAGCTAGTCTATAATAAACAAGTTAATGTCATTAATGATAATATGAATAGAACAAACCAACCTTATTTCACTGAAATACTGTTTTTTGCGTTCTCTGTTTCCATGAATTGATATTGAAATAAAAAATATCATCATTGTATTTTTATGATTAATAATATTATTTCTATTGAACATGTAAAATGTAATTGGTTGTTCGTTTCTACGAATGATATTTCCAACGTGAAAATAATTGAAAAATAAATTGATGTGTCTTGTTGTATAAAATAATAATAATCTATTATAATAAATATTTGTAATATTGTTAAGAAATTATGAACACAGATATTTCAGGCACAATGTTGGTATTTTGAACCCGCATTTTGAGCCTAATCTTTAATAACCTATATATCTGGATAGGTGATTTTTTCCGTTTTTGTGTGATCATGACTGATCATAATATGGAGACTTACTGGTTGTATAATGCTGAGAAGAGCAAAAAGAGCACTGTTCATCCATTCCCAAGGGTTCCGCCGGCCCGGGCGTCCCTCTTTCACAATACACCGTTCCTATGACAACGACATCAGAGCGCAGGTATGTCGTGGGTAGAGGTGACGCGATTGGCACAGAGACGCTCTGAATGGAGGAGGCTGGTTTCTGCCCTGTGCTCCTAAGAGGAGCGTTGAGGGCGATGATGATGATGATAATGTTTAGAAGTGTAGATGGCGATTCTGCCGCCACGTCTGTTTTGCAACGAAGTTTTGATCATTATATTATTCTATTTTATTGATTTTTTTTATTGCACGGTTACTCCTTGTCTTGTATGAATTTACTTTTTACGTTTGTCTTATACTTTCAACATGTAAATAGCTCACGCCGCATATTGTAGTATTTTTTTTTCACATTTCTTATGTATCTTTATACAACTGCATATCATAGAGTAAATAAATATGTAAAATAATAGTGAACAATATTCGTAAGCACTCATCTTATAATTACTGATGTAAAGCGATCCATAGGGGAAAATATTTTGATATTTGAGGAATCCTTAGTCCTCATCCATTACAACTAATTATTTTACTCTAAGTGTTACTATAGGTACCTGTATAGGTATCGTATTCGTACTATGAAGCCACATAACACAACCTTTAAGCCCGATATTTCAATATACCTCAGCTTGACTTTCATCCTGTGGTAGGTACCCCTTAATTCGATTAATTTTGTCTTTGAAATTCAATAATCTTGAGCAATTATTCTACTATAAAATATTCATATCACAGTAGTTGATCAGAAACTTAATGCACCGCTTAAGCCCGGCGACTTGTACACGCAGCCATGGCCCCTCCACGCGGTAGGATCTGAGATGACAATACTGGCTTAGTGGTACTGGTGGACTGGAGAGAGTTTATTTATTAACATAAATCACGGCCTTTTAAAATAGCCTTTACAGTACTATTATAATATAAACAAAACACAATCAACATATAAGATAGGATGGAAACAAAAGATAACAGAAACTACATTGGATTCTTAATGGATGTACCTTCGAACTCATGTGTACGATTCTCATGTATAATACCTTCGAACAAATCCACTCACAGCACATTTCCTCACGGTGTAGGTACTCTAAATCATTAAAGATATCAACTTCAAGACAGTAACTATTTCCTATTACATGGAGTCTATTCATTGCTGAGTGATAGTTATAGTTGGACGATGATCCTGCAGCATAGCCTGACCTCTGGTGCTACGATTCGGTTAAAATGAAAAAAGGAAATTGTCACCCAAATGAATAAATAGAATCCCTGGAACTCCTGAAATATCCAGAAAAAGGTATATTTCAACATAAAAATTTAAGGAAACGATTGAGACACCCCCAAAATTATATATTTTCCCATATGGGTCAGGAAGTATTATTATTTTAATAATTATTTTCAAAATAAGATCCTAAATGTAAGCTCCAAAAAGTGTCGTTGGGGGTTATTCTACCTTTCTATTATATTTTGATGTAAAATAGTTGCTATAAAAGATAAGTGTAACTGAGGTGAACTTCATACAATAAAGCTCGACTTAAGGGGACAGTGAAATATCCGGCCTCAGAGATATAATAAAGCTCATGTTTCGCAAGTATTTATTATTAAGGGTAGATGGAAAATGAGTGTAATGATGAATGATAGAGGGTTAGAAAAGGTAACACGAGCAGATATGAACAATGACACTGTTACAAAGTAGATACATATCATTATTTTTACTTGAATATCTAATAAAATATTCATGATAATTTATTAAAGGTTATGTCAATGTTGACGTCAGCTGATAATACATATAGGGACAGAGTCTTGAATTTCGTTTAGTCTATTTGCTAAACTACTACTATACTACTCCTTCACGCCGTATTTCAAGTGGGGTTAGGCAGAGAGAACGAAACGCCATAAATATGTAGTTCTATCCTTACATACTTCTTTCGCTTCTTCTACATTCATATAATTTCTCATGGACGTACGTCGATTTCTCTTACTCAATACACGGCCGTCCTTGAAATTTGATCTATATAGTCAAGCCATGTAGTTTTCGGACGCCCGTGCTTCCTCACACCCTTCCTTTCAGACAAGTTTGTTGTTTGCGTGAACGAAACTTTGCGAATGCGAGTCACCAAAGCTGGAAATAACAATAAGAAAGAAATAGCGAAACGAAACAATTAGACATATAATAAAAATTACTGATATCGCTCAACGAAGATGTTAAAAATGATTATTAGAGTTTTCTTATGTGGTGTTCTCACTTTGGCGAATATCGCCAGGCACCAAAATATCGCCAGCCATTTGAACCGTGTGAACGAAATGACAGCTAGTCTGAAACGATAAAAACCAGTAGAAACGATATCGTCTCGAGTTGACCACCTTCCAACTTTCTCGGTCGATTGAACGATTTGCACATGCGCAGATATGCGCGGCGTTTGTATCTATGGTAAAAGCTTTATAACCTATAAATTTTATAATGTTTCCCGCTTCGTGACAGCTGTTATCTTTTTGTTGGTTTGTGGCGTTTGTTTCCTTAATTAAAAGGCGCCTTATAACCTCTACTTTAACATTTTCGACTAAAAATAAACACTTCGCGATCTCCATTTCGACGCCATTTTGAAAACAGTGTCAAAATCAAAGCGCATCTGACAGATCGTTTCTATATCGGTGGACTTGTGTGAACAGGTGTGACGATCAATGGGCGTACGGCGAATTTTGTTTTTTCGCCTGGCGTTATATTTTGAAATTCGGCTGGCGATATTCGCCAAATGTGAACACCCCATTACTTACAACGTGTCGAAATCGGTCGCAAAATTAAAATTAATAGTGATATAATTATAATAAAAAAACAAAGTAAGAAAATTCATTTCTATTTATCATGTCGCGAAATTATCACATTGTTAATGCCACTTGTATTAACTAGCAGGAGAAATAAAAAATATTTGGCATTCTAGGTCCGTTTATATAATACCTTTAGTCATGTCAGCTACAGGGGTAACTTCGAAATCTTTAATAAATAATTTACAAAAATTAGATTTACCGGTTAATTTGTACATTAAAATTCAAAAATCCATTATAATAAACACTCGTAATATTGTAAATAAGTTTTTCGAACACAGATATTTCAGGCACAATGCTGGTATTTTGATACCGCGTTTTGAGCCTAATCCTTTATCCCTATATCCTGTATATCTGGATAGGTGAATTTTTCCCGGCATTAGACTGTTAAGTTTTTGTGTGATCATGACTGATCATATGGAGACTTATCTGGTTGTATAATGCTGAGAAGTGTGGATGGCAATTCTGCCGCCGCGTAGTAGGTATAAAATCTTATACATGAACTACTGAAAACTACAAATTACTGTCTTTTTCAGGACACTCGAAAAATTGCAGACAGGAGAAACAGGAAACCTATATTTTTGCCGGGGACTCGTTAAATGTGTGAAGCATTAATTACCTTCACTTAAGTAGTGTGCTGAATGTCTTATTTTTTATGACATGAAGAGTACAACCTGAATGTTCATTATATACACTAAGTTTGTAGGCTATCATGCTCGTTGAAAATGTCGGTAAAAAATAAGTATTTGGACTGCGTATTGATAAAAAGAATATGAAGAGATATGTATTAGGACAGACCGAATTACCGTTCCGTCTTTTTTTGTCTACCTGGCGAGGGCTGCAGCTTGAAGAAATTCGAGAAAAAAGCAGGCGGCATATATGAGATCATTTTTTAGTACATTACCTTAACAAATATTTACAAAAATAATGTTTATTTGACAAATATAATACATGAATTTATTATTCTTGAATATTTCACAGCAAAGTAAAGCTATTTTGTGTGGAGAAATTCACGTTTACAGTATGTTGAAATTTACGTAACCTAATCTAACTAAAGAAAACATTTATTAGATACAAGCGTATGTAACCCGGCCTCGCTCGGGTTTAATTAAATAGAATACCTTGCAAATACATGGGTTAAAACAACAAAATCTTATTGAAAAAAAAACGGAGTAAGCACTTACGTGGATAAAAGAAGTAAAAAGCTCTTCCCAATGAGAAAACTTAATTTTTGACTCCCTACATGCCCATAGCTTAGTAACAATAAATAGGTAGGTACCTACATCATAAAAAGCATTGCAAATCTCTAAATGAAAAATTTTGAAGTTTGATACCTCACATGCCCATATTTAGGTAAAAAAAATAGGTAGGTACCTACATCGAAAAAAGTGCTGAAAAACTCTTCCCAATGAAAAATCATGAAGTTTGATACCTCACATGCCCATACTTAGGTAAAAAAAATAGGTAGGTACCTACATCGAAAAAAGTGCTGAAAAACTCTTCCCAATGAAAAATCATGAAGTTTGATACCTCACATGCCCATATTTAGGTAAAAAAAATAGGTAGGTGCCAACATCGAAAAAAGTGCTAAAAACCTCTTCCCATTGAAAAATCTTGAAGTTTGACACCTCAGATGTTCACATTTATGTAAAAAAATAATAAGTAGGTACCTACAGGGAAAAAAAAGTACTAACAACCTCGTCCCGATGAAAAAGCTTGAAGTTAAGAAATTCCACATATTGGTAGGTACCTACATGGAAAAAGTGCTAAAAACCTCTTCCAAATGAAAAATATGTGAGCTCGACACCTCGAAAGCTCATATTTTATTTAAAAAAATAGGCGGGTACCTACGTGCAAAAACTACTAAAAACCTCATCTTAATGTAAAAACTCGAAGATTGTCATCCCAAATTTCTATAAGAAAAAAAGGGTAAACATCCCTTTTCGTGAAAAAATTGTAGGCACATAAATGTTAAAATATTATAATTGTCCACATTCGAATTTGTATTTTTGGTTTGCAGTGCATAAATGGGTATTTGCTATGAAATTAAAAAAAGTCAAGAATAAATTGTCATATAAGTATCTACTCTTTATTCCCAAAAAACCTTAAAAATGGATTATCTGCATCCTTTAATATTTCTGAATATTTTACTATCAAATATTTCATAATTTATGTAAAAAATATTAGGTGAAAATAAATAGGTTCCCACTCATTGAAAATCATTTAACATTGTTTATGGATTTTATAGGTAAAACTATTATTATTCTACAGTATAGTTTTCTATGGTTTCATAATGTCTTCCATTATGAAAATAGCCCAATATGTCAAAAATATGCAATTTTTATTCACGTAATTCAAGAGCTTTTCTCATTAGCAAACACGATATTTTATTACGAAAATAAACCCTAAATATTTAGTTTCAGAATTGTTGTATTTATTGGTACATCCATTTTGATATTAATTCAATACAATGAAAAATGTTTGACTGTGAATATTGCTATTTACTAAATCTTGCATTAATTTTACATACATTTTGTTGCTAATTTTGTGACATGGTCGCATTAAAATTAAAATATCTTTATCAATACGTAAGATATTTAAAATGTTTTTAGCCTTAAACCTGCCCAGAAGATGAGACCTTGTATAGAGTGTATTATTTTACTTCGGTCTTTCCTAATTTCCGAGTCCATTAAGGACATACGTACATACATACATACATACATACATACGAACGGACTCAAATATTTATGTGTGGATTTTCAAATTTATTTTTGAAAGCAGCTAAAAATAAAGTTCCGAAATGAACGTTACGCAAATTCTCTTAAAAAAATACGCAAAGTCTCTTTGTTTTAAATTACTTTATAATTTACATTCTTGTTTAAGAAAAAAAAACAATATTTGAGGTATATTTATAAAAAACACGAACTACCGATTTCATTTGAATACGTGTGGGTGGCGAATCTCCATGAGAAAAGCACCAGAACTTAGAAACAACAAATGTTTTTAAGCTTCGTGTTAAATAATTCATAAGCTAACATATTTTCAATTCAACCTTCTATCCCAACTACCTACATCTTTAGGTTTTATAGTCTGTATAGAGTAGAGTATACCCACGTAAAAGTGAAGATATTTATTAGCAGGTCCTGCTCTTTTTGAATTATGCGAAAGCTTAAGCGTTTTCATTTACTTCATCATCATCATCTCCGTCGGTCCCTCAATCCTGAGGATCGTGACCATCATGCTTCGTTCTGTAGACCATCTGTCTCCATCTTGAGCGATCCTCCGCCATGTTCAAGGCCCCGTGTAGTGAGCTCTGTGTAGCCTCCTTAATTTGGTCATTTACTTATCTGCTAATTAGTTGCTTTTAAAAGATCCTGCTGAAAACACAGGGCAAAAACCAGCCTGCTCCGTTAAAAGTATCTTTGCGCCAGTTAGGTCATAGATGTCCTAGCTGTGAAACATAAGGGAGTGGACCGGCATCCGAAATGTGGAAGAGCTGTTTCATAGTGACGCAGGACAGGGTCAGGTTCGCCGAGGTGAACGCCAACGTTGGGGGGACCCGACAGGGTACTTGAAGAAGAATTAGATCACTTCTTCCCACGACATTCATAGTGTTCTGATGTCGTTGTCATTGGAATGGTGTATTGTGAAAGAAGGACATCCAAGTGGTTGGAAACCATGGGGATGAAAGAACAACGCTCTGATGACGTTGTCATATTGATAATGTATTGTGAAAGAGGAACATTCAAGTGGTCTGAAACCTTGGAGATGAAAGAACAGCGCTCTTTTTGTTTAACTATCATTGGACATTTTCAGTAAAACATGATCCAACTAAAATAATCTTCTCTTCTGTATCTCATGAGGAAGATTTCCGCTTATAACAATTTAAAAAATGGTAAGATTTGTATAGTCAACACATGAAACATTGAAGAAAGATCCACCTCACACCCGGATATCTCAGGAGTCGTCAACTCTTACTTGTATCCGCACTTTCAAACCAAAATTGTCTTCACGGGCGGGCCGTTGGGGAGGCCTGAAGGGCGGGCCGGCCAAAACCGCCGTCGTGGGAATCTTTTATACTACTTCTCTCTTCAATTTCCAAAATATAAGGATTAAAAACGACAACGTCACCTTATTCCGTAGCGCCCTGGACGGGACTTGAACCCGTTATTCATCCTTTTCGAGAAGACATTATATGTAACTAGACTTCTATATCTCTATACCTCTCTTGTTTCAATTTCGTGGATTGATTTGCAGCAGAGCCCTGCATCTTTGTCCATTGCGCTTTACCCTGTGTGACCATTTTCTGCTCTTCTTACTATCCTCGTATAACTCATCGAGGTATTCTGGCGTGGGCGCCCCCTGTGATTTGTCCCTTTAGCTATCCCTTTTACTATTTCTTGTAGGTGTTTATCGTGACGCATTATGTGTCCAATCCATCTGTTGCGTCTTTCTGTTGAGATTGTCTTGAGCAGGTGCTTTCCTCCTTCGATTCTGTTAACAATCTCGTAATCAAGAAAGCTACAAAATACAGTGGGAGACCAACTTCGTTCAATGTTTCGCTGTGAATTTCACCTTTGTAAAATCAATCAAAATTTTTCACTGTTCCAATAATAAGTTGATCTGATTTTGTGTGAAGTTTCTCATGTGTCCTTATTCTAGTTATTTCAGCAGATTGCGTCGCATTAGGTTCTATTCACACTATTGGATATGCATGAGAAATTTGTCGGATATTTATCAAATTTTATTATTACCTTCGTTCTTTATATCCTTATACGAAGGATAGATAGCATTTTAATATTTGGGTAGATACCTAATTTAAACTATACTACTAAACTATACCATCACGGCATATCCCACAAGTGGGGTAGCCAGTAGCAGACCAGCTGCATATATAAAACATGCAAGCTGTCCTCTACGTGCCAATATAAAATCAAGACATTCAGGATGGGTGGCAAACCTCATCGCTGAATTTAAGATGTAAAATGTCTTATTTTTTCGAACACCTGCCTTTTACAGGACACTCGAAAAATTATGGAGAAGAGTGGGAGACCAATTCTTTACCGGGTGCTCCACGGGATACCTAATTTATTTTGCTTTTATTTGTGCGGAGTACTCGGAAAAGACTTGTTCTCCCACTCTTTTCCATAAAGTTAGATGGAAGATGGAAGAAATCACTATAAAGTGATAATCTCGCCACTGCATATCATCACACTTTTTCATATGTAAAGTGATTTATTGATTTTGTTATGTGAATGGTGATGTGCAAGAACAATAAAATAAATAAATAAATTTTCTAGGGTCATGTAAAAGTTTCAAGAAATAAAGACATTTTCCACCTAAAATTCAACGATTAGGTTTGCCATCCATCCTGAATGTCTTAAATTTTTGTTGGCACGGGGAGGATAGCTTGCATTTTTATTGTATGCGGCTGGTCTGCTGGCTACCCTGCTTGTGGCGTATGCCGTGATGGGATTTTAGTAGTATTTATTATTTATATGCTGTGCCATCTAAATAAATATATATATTACAATAGTTGGATATTAGTCGGCAATACAAATTTCATAAATATGAAAAGCTCCCTTAGGAAGATGTCATTTCACACACCATTAGATACGATATTATTCTGTTGTCGTCTCGTATCATATAGGGGGCACGCCTCGTCGCTGTATTACTACTGGCTGCAATTTCTCGAGAACGAGAAATTTCTCCGAAAATTTCCCCTCCGATGGAAGAGAAATTTCTCTCCATAATTTTTCTTAGTGGTATTATGACCTTTCGCCCAGTACACTTCGCAGCCAACCTGATTGATCCAAAAATTTGTGGGGCTGATTAAGGCCCAAATCAGAGGTTATTAACACCTTTTTCCATGTACGTGCCTGCATTTTTTTTAACTTAAATATGGGCATGTGGGGTGTCAAACATCAAGATTTTTCATCAGTTATTAGCACTTTTTTTCTATGTAGGTACCTAACTTTTTTTTTTTTTTAAAAAAGATATAGGTATCTGGGTTTGTTATAAACCCAAATATAATATAACCTTATACACCTTTCACAGTAAGGGCCATATTGGTGATAAATTGTCTCAACGTTTGTACATTGTTATTGATTGATTGAATAAAGTATTTATTATTATTATACTGTTAAATAAAAAATAAAAAAAATTCTCCAAAAATTCTCTACTTCGAGAAATTTACCTAGAATTTTCTCGGTAAATTTCTCGAAACATTATTTCTTGAGAATTCCACAACACTAGCTGCAAGCAGAATAAATTCTCAATATCAGTAGCATGGTTGTCTTGTTAATCAGGTAAACATTCTAAAGCTATTTTTAAGGTTAAGGTCAAATGTAATGCAAAGACATTACACTTATTCTTCTTTCTTCTCTCAGCGGTGGAAATGGGTTGCGAGTTATGAATAGACGAAATATTCTCAAATTTGTACATAAAAGTGCCAAAAAATAAATACATAATTTTCGATTGATTATACCTAATTTATTCAGTCAAAGCTCATCGAAAGCAAAAAAAAATAAATCTAGATGTGAAAAGTTCTATGGGCAGTATTTTCATACAACTTAATATTATCAAAACTAAAGTTTTCGCCGATACTAAGTTACAGAAAAAAAACTGTGTAGTCCACCATTTAACCAGTTATGTCCCCTTTCCATTCTGAAAGTTATCCAACAACTTAAAAGCAGCAAGAAGAAAAATCCGAACACATGTTGAATCTGGTTTTAACGACAAATGAAGAAACGAATATTTCAGTATAACGAAAATTATTGCCTTTCAAGCAAGAACTCTGCTCAAACCCGAAATAGTGAATAGGTATTATTATAGCTAGTTAATAATTATTGTGGGTGACTTTCTAAAAAATATGAATTTCTCTTAATCTTTAATTTTATTATTTAGTAAGTATATTTTTTATGTTTTTACATTTTTTGTGTGTATGTTTTAATATTTTTTTCTTCATTTTTGTTAAATAAATTAACTCAAATTTCTGTTAAGAAGTTAGTGAGATAGGGATCTTGATTGGTTTGCTCATTGTTATAATTAATTGTTTTATTTATTTTACAACTGTATGATCTATATAAAAAAAAAACTGAAGCAAACTTAATTAAATGTTGTATTTTCTTGATGATTTTATGAAATATGAAGGAACGATCCATACGAGGTTTAATTCGCAATGTTCAAGCATACTATAATTCCATAAACAATTTCTTCACAACAAGGGTAGTTATTTATCTTTATAATGCTACGAATACAATGTACTCAAATCTCGTTTTTTTTTCCATATAGAATACAATTAAGTTTAATTTGATATTATTGGTTATAGCGTAATAACAACACGAACGTTACTTTCTATAATATCATTTTTTTATAACGAATTATTGAAATTATGAAATTTCGTTATAACGAATTATTTTCTTCATGCCCTTAAATTTCGTTATACTGAAATTTGCTCCGGTAATACTTCAAATTACCATATTCATGAGATGTACAAAGCCTCAATCACACTGATTGAACCTTTTCTTTCCTCACGATTCCTTTCTAATTTAGTAGTGGACAGTGTTCGACTTGCCGAGATTACTTGAGAAATTATTATCTAACACTTGTTTTTTCTCGACAGGCAAAATTTTTCTGTAAATTGTGCACTTTCATTTATTTCATCACAATCTGTATTTATCTAATCTAATATATATAAAGTTCTCGTGTGACGGTGTTTGTTATCATAATCCGAAACGGCTAGATCGACTTTGATGAAATTTTGTGTGCTTATCGGGTAGAACTGAGAATCGGCCAACATCTATTTTTCATATACCTAAAAGTTAAGGGTGGTTTACCACGAATTTTTTTATTTCATTTTTGGACAATTTTTATTATTTTTTATGGTGAGGCATTAAAAAATATATACAGCCCTAAATTTTAACTCTTCTTCCATCAACTCCTATTTTTGAATAGTGATATTAGAATAGCAGCAGATGAACGAATGACAGGAAACAGACCCCCAGGAAGACCACCTAAAAGATGGAGGGATAGTTGGACATCCACCTCCCAGGAGCAGGCTCCGAGAATCACAGGACATAGTCCTAACTGAAGCAAAAGAAGAAGAAAATATTAGTAATTGTTGAAATAACTTTATTTCTCGGATATTTCAGGAGTCCAAGGACTCCTATTTATCCGTTTAGGTGACAATTTATTAATATTTGAACTCTCTCTAGTCTAATACCACTATGCCAGTGTTGGCATCTCCGATCCTACCACGTCAGTGGGCGGGGGACCCGGCTGACGTAGCAGATAGATATTAGTAATCTAGAAATAATGTATATGGCTAACAACCTTTGCCGGGTCAGCTAGTAATTTCATAGAAAATCTATCTATCTATCTATCCCCTCACGCCATGTCCCAGGAGGGGTAGGCAGAGGGAACGGAACGCTATATAGAGCTATCCTTACAAACTTCTTTCGCTTCGTCCACATTCATCCAGTTTCCCATACATGCCCGCCAATTCTTTTTAACTCAACACGCGGCTGACCTTGAGGATTTGATCCACGTGATCAAGCCACGTGGTTCTTGGCCGTCCGCGCTTCCTCACACCCCTTCTTTCAGATAAATACAATTAAAAGAAAAATACATTCAAATTAAATACAATTAATAGAACAGGAGTGTTGGGTCTCAGAGGCCGAATTTGAGTTTTAATACCATTTGTAAATTTAATACATGAAACTACCACATAAGGCTTAGAAAAGACAACGTCACCCTATTCTGTAGTGCTCCGGACGGGACCATTTACCTACTAGTATGTAAGGAAAAAGGTATACATATGTACATAAATTATGTAATATATTATCTACTAATATTTAGATTTTTATGTACCGTAGAATAATCTACGTGAAGGAGTTTCGTATGTCATATTTGGAGTGATTTATGTATCTAGTCCAAAAGCCTTCCTGTGCATAGAAAATTTCTTAAATGGACGTGAATATTACTATTCATGGAAATTAGACGGAGAATTGATTTATTTTATTTTAATATTGTTTTGAATTTAAGTCCTGGCAGTTTTGTTACCCTGTGAAGTAAAAGAGGTATAGGTCTTCCAACCTTTTCTGTAATTTTTCGAATGTCCTGAAGAAGAAAGATCCACTTCACACCCGGATATCTCAGGAGTCGTTAACTCCTACTTATCCGCACATTCAAACCAAAATTGTCCTCACTGGCGGGCCATTGGGTAGGCCTGAAGGGCCGGCCGGCCAAAACCGCCGTCCTATAAAAAGCAAGATACTGCAGGATTATGGTTAGGTGGCATAACTGATAGTTGACTAAGTATCTGGAGCATAAAACCAAGAAAAAGTGAAAAAAAGTAAGGGGAACAGCAAGCAATGTAGCAAAAGTGATATCTATTGGATGAAGTTTGAAGTACACTATCTTGTTCAATCACATTGAAACTTTGTTCGTCAATTGGCTTTTATGTTTAACACTAATTCCCGGTGTGGCGCGGAGGTAACGATCTTGCCTTTAAGTCACGAGGTCCCGGGTTCGATTCCCGGCTAGGGCAAAATGAAAAATGACCTTTTTCAAATTGTCCTGGCTCTGGGTGTTACAAGTAGGTATATGTGTGTAGTGCATTGTATGAATGTATATCTTCGTGTTAGTACCTATAATACAAGATTCATCTAGGTTTCTGGACAAGCTCGATCTGTGTTAATTGTCTATGTATGTAATGTTTTGTTAATTGGGAGTAAAAACTCATTTTCGAAATTTTTGATACTTGGCACCTTTGTAATAACCAGCCTTCATATTGTAGATGTCAAATGCCTTTGTTAATGTGTATATTATAGATGTTAAGATAAATGTAGATGCCTTTAAACATGAGATTTAATAATATTCTGCCTACCTGACGGGACACCGAAAAACTTACCGGAAAGAGAGGGAGGCCTGTTCCTCATCGAATATTCCACGGGAAATGTTCTAGTATAAAGAATAATCTAATATATAAAAGGAAGACGTGTGTGTTACAACACTTATAACTCAAGAATGGCTGTACCGATTTGAATGATCTTTGATTTGTTGGATTCTTCTCCGCCCGGAATAAACTATAGGCTATTAAAACATCTTACAAATTCACGGGAAGAAAAAATATGAAGAAAATTATTTACGCCATACATTTTTAATTTCAAAAATAAAAACAATATGGAGAGTCCATACGCTATTAGCGCCCCCACGTCGCCTGTTGCATTGTGCTAAAATAATCCGTAGGTTCTGCTATATTAAGAACCAAATTACTATAACTAATATGAACGAAATGTGTACTAATATTTGTTTACTATAATTCGGTAGTTACATGGCAATAGGTTGTATCTCACTAAAACATAATTTTATAGGAGAGCAAAAACAAAGTTTGCAAAAGAGATATTTCAGCCAAATTTCGAGCATTATATATCAAAATGAAGGTAATTATTATTTCTACAAGATAGATGTAACATTCTCTTAATAATTTCTTCTACAAGATGTATGTAACATTCACTAAATAATTTCTTGCAGTTTAAAAATATTTGAGTTTTTTTGCCATGTTGATGAAAACAATCTTTCTACATGTCAATAAGTTACGTCTTTTCTCTCTTTATTCTGACTATAAAGAGACATATCCTTTTGCCACATCAAATATTACACTATTTTGAGCATTTTATGGAACAAACTTGAAAACGCAAAAAATGTGAGATACAACCTATTGCCATGTAACTACCGACTTATTCGACTAATATTTATGTATCTATGGATCTTCTGTCACATAAATGTGGACGTGCACAGATTATATTTGAAATTGTATTTTATTTTTGCAGATGGAAAATTATTATTGAACCAAAAATTGTGCTATTAAAGATGAAAATAAGAATGTGTTCATGTAGGTAGTTCTGATGCAAGATTGTGTAGTGAAATTTGCAGACAGAGAAGAAAAATTACGAAGAAAATTATTTACGCCATACATTTTTAATTTCAACTAAAAATGCAATATGGAGAATTATACAAAATCAACAATGAAGTTTTTTTTATAGATTAGACTATTTATATGATAATTTTTCTATACATTCTCAAATTAAAAACGTTATCCATACAAATTAACATCTGTAGTTCTGATATTTCAATTTTTAAAAAATCATGGAAAGAATTTTTATAAATTTTAAATGAATAGGTAAAATCTACCTGAAAAAAAAATAGTACCTACATAATTATATTACGTACTGCAGATAATTTATAAACAAATCTCAGTTAAGTATAATTGTTCAACATAAATTGTTCATGTCGGCCGGTGTGGCGCGGAGCTCTTTCCTTTGAGTCACGAGGTCCCGGGTTCGATTCCCGGACAGGGCAAAGTGAAGAATGACCTTTTTCAAATTGGCCTGGGTCTGGGTGTTACATATATATGTATATAGTGCATTGTATATGTGGGTATCGTCGCGTTAGTACCCATAATCAAGATTCATCTAAGTTTGGGACTAGCTCGATGTGTGTGAATTGTCTATGTAAAAAAAAATTAATGTAACATTCGCAGTTTAGCGGCCCCACCCGTTGTCGAGTACTTTTTTTCCATAGAAAAGGTAATATTTTTGAAACTTGAGGAAATTGTTGCCATATGTAGAATTATTTTAATTTGCCGGCAAAAAATCCACTTCGAAAATTAATTTCCTAAAATTCCGTACATATTACTCGACAACGGGTGGGGCCGCTCAAGTTTCATAGTTGCAAATTTTTTTTCCTATAAAAGAATTTTCCAAAAATTTGGTGACCAAAAAATAATTCACCATATGGCAACAATTTCCTCAAGTTTCGAAAATATTACTTTTTCTATGGAAAAAAGTACTCGACAACGGGTGGGGCCGCTAAACTGCGAAAGTTCCAAATGAATTAGGTATATTTTTTTACACTATACCTTCGATGACACACTTTGACAATTACGGGAGTTTGTAAAGAGATTAATAATATTAATCATTCATAAAGTCAGTGGGAGAGGGCAGAAGATAGGGCAGGTGTCGAACATATGTTGAAAGGCTTGGTTTGGAGTGGCCAGAGGTCCTGGAAGCAGCGGTGGACAGTTATCTCTTTAATATAGTTAGATACTTAGGGGCAATGGGCCCCCGACCGAACTAGGACAAGGGGAAGAAGATGTATGTATGAAATCGTTCATTGATTCTTAGGCGGTACGAAGTTCGCCGGGCCAGCTAGTATTTATATAAATTGTAAGTTTGAATAAAAACTTTTTTGGTATGTTTTGATTTTGTTTAATTAACAGAATTTCTCATTTTGGGATAATTATTATAATTACACTACTGCTGAAGTTCTGTTAATTAATTTACATTGTTAGTTAGTGATAAAAGAGAAATGTAATAGCGATTTATACCGTAAGCTCCCTTTTCAGCGAACTAGCGGTACTAGTGCCAATGTATTAGAAGACCGAAGGTACTTGTTGGAAGTCCAGAAACTTAAGGTGAAATTAGTAGAAATTTTAAGGTGAAGTAAAATTATCATATGTTCCATATATGGAGTAGGTATATTGTTGTTGTTGTAAATTTGGCCCGGTTGCTGAAAAGGTTGCCCACCCATGGTCTACATTAAATGTTTCTCTCTCCTGATGGCTCGTCGATGGTAAAATTATCATATGTAAGTAAAATTATCATATGTTCCATATATGGAGTAGGTATATTGTTGTTGTTGTAAATTTGGCCCGGCTGCTGAAAAGGTTGCCCACCCATGGTCTACATTAAATGTTTCTCTCTCCTGATGGCTCGTCGATGGTAAAATTATCATATGTAAGTAAAATTATCATATGTTCCATGTATGGAGTAGGTATATTGTTGTTGTTGTAAATTTGGCCCGGCTGCTGAAAAGGTTGCCCACCCATGGTCTACATTAAATGTTTCTCTCTCCTGATGGCTCGTCGATGGTAAAATTATCATATGTTCCATATATGGAGTAGGTATATTGTTGTTGTTGTAAATTTGGCCCGGCTGCTGAAAAGGTTGCCCACCCATGGTCTACATTAAATGTTTCTCTCTCCTGATGGCTCGTCGATGGTAAAATTATCA